>APFE030718540.1:33898-69018 GCA_000404065.3 Pinus taeda | reverse complement strand
CCGCACCCACTTGGGATTCATTCCGAGATGCCATCAAGGAGCAGTATTACCCTGTCAAAAGCTATGAGGACAAATACATCAAATGGACCACACTGCGGCAAGGACGAGACCAAGATGTGCCTGATTTCACAAACATTTTTCACACCCTTCGCACACAGTTGGGTATCAAAGATTCTGAGTTGCATCTGGTACTCAAATACTACGTCTGCCTACACAGATACATCCAGGAAGAGATGGAGTTCTTGAACATCTCCTCACTCGGCATAGCATACCAATACGTTGTCAAAATCGAGCAAAAGTTCAAATAGAAGAAGCGAGACTTTGGATCTGCGAATCAGAAGACCAAAGGAAAAAGCCAAGGCGGGGTGACCCAAGACAAGCCCTCGAAGCCACAAGAAAAGAACAACACCATGAAGCCGAAAAAGGACACAGGAAAGTGGTGTGAGTTCCACAAGAGTCCCACTCATAACAAAAGTGAGTTTCGGACCAAGCAGTCATTGGTGGCCGAGTTGAAGGCTTCCGAATCAGATACATGTTCCGACCCTGAGCCAGAACCCGACAAGGGGAATGGCAAAGGGAAGCAGATCATTGATGCGGATCTCAGCGCCACTGTTGCCACTGCCAGGATCCAGAAGAATGAGCCCGAAGAACCAGAGGAGGGGGAACGTCTTTTCCACTCACATATGTGGGTGAAGGGTTCGCCACTACAATTCATTGTTGATAGTGGAAGCCAAAATAACCTTATTTCAGCAGAGGTCGTGAAGTGGTTGGGCCTACCGACTACACCAAACCCGCAACCGTACATTATCAGGTGGCTTCATGAAGGACGAGATTTCAAAGTTCGCCAGCAGTGACGCCTTCCCTACAACATCAAACCATTCACAAACGAGGTATTGTGTGATGTTACACCTATGTATGTTTGTGATGTATTATTAGGCTAGCCATACTTGTCGAGGCGACATGCTGTGTATGAGTCAAGGCCTCGCGCTGTCATTATTTCTTTGGGTGATTCATTATACAGGATACCAGAGGTAGCCCCACCTACCGCCACGTCTTTAATCACTGCTAAGAAAGGCAGCAAGCTCATCTGCCAGACCAGGAAATTCATTTGTATGGTGCGCTCCCAAAGTAAGGGGAAGATCGTTGCTACATCCATGACCCCCGCAAAGGGTTCCTCCACACAGAAGCAGCAGCAGAGGGATACAGTCATGACAGAACACAGGAACAACTTCTCCTCACCCACAGGGGTACCACACAAGTTTCAGGTGGGCGACAAAGTTTGGTTACATCTGCAGAAAGAACGCCTTACTAGAACCCATCAGAAACTCAGACCACTTCGACATGGTCCTTACACCAGTAACAAGGTTACGTGCAACAATGCTTTGAAGCACATCATTCCTCCATTCCTTCACCTGCACCAAGTGTTCAATGTGGACCGTCGTCGACTATGCTTCCCACCATTACTGGACACATCAGAGATTGCAGGACAAGTTCAGCAGATGGAGGAACTCAATGCAATGGGGACCATTGCTTCCTAAGGGGGGAGGAATGATCCAGGTGGATGTTGGTGGCCACCACCTATCCCATTTGGACCCCCACAATTGTCTCTTTCAGCTTTTTCAGTTTCCTTAATTGTAGCACAGTTTACTATTTTTAGCAGTTTTTCGGGTCTTGAACTTCCGGAGCCGTTTTGAGGCCCTAAACGACGTTTTTTGGGAAATTTTGGGGCAACATGGGCCCATGGACCAATGTTTCCCTTCCCAAAGTGGTAGTTCTCGGATAGACCTTTCTAACGAGCTATCATACGCGTCAAACGGAGATCGTATGCCAAAGTTACGACCTCGAGAAATTGATGTACCAATTTACCCAAAACGGGGCCCACAATTTGGCGTTTCATCTTCTAGGGGTAGGTTTTGGAATGTGAAGGGTTTTCCATTGTTTCTCAACAATAAATAGGCCTTCGAGCCTCATTGTAACACAGTTTTCGGAACAGTTCAGAGGCATGTAGCCGCACATCTCTTCTCAGAGATAAGCTACCATCGCCCTAGCTGGTTTATTTCCAATTTTGGTTGTAAGCATATTTCGGTATTTTCCATTAATGAAATAGAGCATTATTTCTGCTGCATCTTTGTGTATATGGTTATGTCTGTATTTTGTTGCGTTCCTGTTTAAATCCGGATCATTAGGCCATCCATATTTCATACAATAGCTTTCTTTGAATGAAAGAGCTTCAATCCCTTGATTTGATTTAGTTTTATGTCATAATACCATCATCCTATTAATTCCACAAGTTTGGAATTCTTGATGAAACACTTTCTTCCCCTCATGATCGGTGAACCTTTCAATGAATATTCCATTAGAGAATCTTGAGTATCTTGCATATCCCTACCCTATAGATGTTACCCTTTTGATTGATGTATGATGAGCATTTTCCTAGATGACTTCTTCATTTTTCCCATAAGTGTTAGTTGATCTTTCAATAAAGCTTTCAAGAGCTATATCCTTCATAGTTGACTGCCATAGATTTTATTCCAGACATCCTTCATGTTACCTACAGTGATGTCATGAGCTCTTACTTCTAATGCGTCTACCACGATGTCATTTTTGAATATGATTCATCCTATCTTATTTTCAATGCTTCCTATCTAGATAGAAATAATTTACACAATTGAAGAGTACTTTAGTGGAGGAGATTATCTCAATCATAGTAGAGGTCTCTCACTTCCTCTTTTTTAAGCTTCTTCGTTTCAGGTTTTCCACTTCTTCAATAATATGGGATTCTTCCTTATTTATTTTTTTATTGTCCTTATTAAGTTTAGTACAATCTCTTTTATAGTGCCCATATTCTTTACATCCATAGCATTGAATCTTAGCCATGTTCTTCTTCTTTTTCTGAGGACCAAATTTACCAAACTTTCATTTTCTCTTTGTGATAGTAGCATATGCTTGATTTTTCTCATTTGATCCTATGTCCGTTTTTTCCTTTAGCATGGTTTCTTCAATCTTGCATATTGACCATAGATACTGGAAAGGAGTGGTTTCTTTCTTCCCATAAATACTTGAAGTGAATTTGCCCTATCCCTTTAGTAGTGCATGTAATACTAAAATGGTCATTTCTTTGTAAGACAATATTTCACCGAGATCTTGAAGTTGATCTCTTATTTATGAAATCCTCATAAAATATGAGGCTATTACTTATTCCTTTGAAATCTTCAATTGTATAGTTCTTTCCTTAGAGAGATCACTTCTATTGCAGTACTTACAAAAAATAACTCTATTAATTTGTCATGTATATCTTTTGAAGTGTTTAATTTTGATACATATGGGATGAGGGAGTCCTTGATGGATTCTATGAGAATCCTTTGGGCCCTCACTTCCCCTTTCATGTATTTAGCAATTGCTTGAGAATCTTCTTTAGGAGGTTGGGTTATTGACCCCTTGATGTGTTCCATGACTTCATTCTCAATAAGGTTTAGATTTGTTCTTTTCTTTAATGCAAGAATATTTGAAGCCCCAACCAATTTGTTGCTCTCCTTGCAAAAATACATTTTGATAGATTCAGATGAAGTCATAAATATACTTACTTGAGTAGATGCTACTTTCTCCACTTGCTTCCTCCTTTAACTTGATATTGATATAGATATTAGAAGACTACATCTTGCTAGATTCTTTACACAAGAGTAATCCTTGATCCCTTTAGGAGAGAGATCTCTTTGATGGAGTTCTTCAATGGTTAAAGCTTTTATTTAATGGGAGAGAGATTCCTTCACAAAGCCTTTTAAAGATGATGAAAATGTTATTTGATCTAGCCTTATTTAGTATTTGCAGAAACTTCTACTCCTTAGATGATAGTTGAATGTTGATCTCGAAAATTCTTTTATGGGTTTTGATCTTTCTTTCTGCTTTCTCCTTATTGATGATCTCAAGAATTTTGCTGAAGTAGATTTCTTCGATCTAGGGTTTTGGTATGATGTAGATATTGAAATTTTGCTTTGGTATTATTCGATCCGTTTTGATCCCTTCCTTGAAAATCGACCCTTGTGTGTCTCTTTGATTAGATGCACCTCCTCGACTTTGTCACCTTAGCTCCAATACCATGTTGAAAAATCTAGGGCATCAATAGATAAATGATTTCTCTATTATGATAATTTCTTGTGAGTTTATTTTTTCTTCTTGATTATGATATTCTTATTTTGAGTTATTATTGTATTCTTTTCATCAAGACAATTAAAAATTCATGAACAATAAAGAAACAGGAGACACATTGTATAAGCTATCAGCCAGGGCCAAAACCTCTCACTCTTTGACAGGAAAACCCAAACAAATTATTCTTATAGAACCTTCAATTGAAAAATACCAAGTCCATGAAAAATACCCTTGACACTAGAGCCCTTCCAAGACCAAGTCACAAGCCTCCTCTTCACCCTTAGATCAACACTGCTCTTCCTCTTCCTCTTCTCGACTTCCTTCAGAATTTCGGCCTCTTCTTGTAGGCATGCAACCATTTTGCTTCATAACGGAAACCCTAGATCATCCTTTTGATCCTTTAATAGCCTTATTTTGGATTGAGACTCCTTTCTCTTCTACTCGACTTCCTTCATCAAAGTCTTCACCCAATCTAGGTCACTTTTATATGGCTGCAATCTTCGACCTCCCTTTTCCAACTTTGGATCTGAAATCTTCGCACATGTGAGGGTAGACCAGCCCAAAAAAATAGTCCACAATGATAACAATATATTCACTATCCTTTCTTCTTCCTTCGTTGATGTTAGGGCTCCTCCTAGAGTGAATTTCGCACTTGGTTATCTTAGATTTCCTTGAACGAATTGTTGTTCTCCAAATGAGGTAGAGAACTGCTACATATAGTGGGTTTTCCATGACTATCAGGCTGACATGATTACTGGAGTAGAACGAATTCAACTTTCTAGAATAATCCCTTTCATTGTAGGCCGACTTGAGAGAGGAAAAGTGATAAGGTCTTGGAAGGTGAATTAGAAAAACAATTATGACTTTTACAATGTGTAACATGCCTTCAATACATGACAATTACTCTTTAGGTTGTTATGACTAGATGACAAAATACCTAAGGGCTCACAATGGGAGCCTCATTAACTAAAACTAAAATCTCTTGCTCATGAAACCCATGATGCAATAATTACAATAATTTTATTTTTCTTCTTTCCTTATTTTACATAAAATCACAATTACATGTCATTATGAAGACCGAACCTAGTTACACTTTTCAACATCAACACCCTATTCACTGGATCACTCCATCTAATAGGAGTATTACAACTCCGACTGTAAAAAACCTCAAACAGAATTATCTTCAACAGCTCTTGATACTTGTTATTATATGAAAACTCTACCAGTGGAAGATACTCTTCCCACTTTTGTTGTTGATGCATGACATAAATTAGCATGTCCTTAAGAATATTGTTAACCCTCTTTGTTTGTCCATTTGCCTACAAATGATAATTTGTACTAAAATCCAACTTTGTCCCCAAACCTACAAACAACTCTTTCCAAAACCTAGAAGTGAACTTTGCATTTCTGTCTAATATAATATTCTTAGGAACAACATGCAATATTACTATCTCCCTGATGAAAATATGAGCCACCTCACTAGTTGAGTTTGTAGACTTAACTATAATGAAGTGAGCTAGCTTACTTAACATTTCAACCATAACCACAATAAAATCATGCGGTCTCAATATCCTTGACAAACCTGTATTGGAAATTCATGGAAATGACCTCCAAATTCCACTATGGAATTGGAATAAACTATAATAATCCATCTGGATGCTTACACTTTGCTTTTACCTACTGACAGTCCAAAAATTTTGCAGCAAAATCCCCCACCTCTTTCTTCAAGTTTAGCCAATGATATAACTTCTTAATTGTTTTCAAAGTCTTCTAATATCCCAAGTGATCTGAATACAAATTAACATGAAACACTCTCAAAATAAGATTCTTCATCTTATTTTCATCTGGTACATAAATATTGTTCCTAAATCTAACCAAGCCATCTACGATAAGATTATAATCCTCATCCCTATTACCTACACCTTGTTGTTGTAACATGTGCTTTAATTTCTGATATCTGTCATCATGTTTTCCTACCTGCAAGATCAACTCTTGTAAGTTTGTCCCATAAGAGCTCATTGTTGTAATATGATTCACTTGCACTCTTCTACTCAGAGAATATACAACCCTATTCTCCTTTCCCTTAATGTACTTGATCTCGAAGTCAAATTCACTAAGAGTAGCCAACCATGTAGCTTTCATCAAATTCAAATTAGGTTGATCAAATAAGCACCTCAATCCGCTATGACCACTCATCATAATAATTCACCTTCCAATAAGATAATGCTTCCACATCTTCAAGTCATGAATAATAGTTGCCAACACAAGCTCATGAGTCACATAATTCTGCTCGTGCTCATTCAACTTACTTGACTCATAACATACCACCTGTCCTTCCTACATCATGAATCCACCAATTCCTCTCTTGCAAGCATCTTTACATACCAAAAAATATTTATCTGGATCCCCAATATTCAAAATTGGGGAATTTGTAAGAAAATGCTTCAACTGCTCAAAACTAGATGCACACTCCTCAGTTCATTCAAACTTCTTACCTTTTCGCTCCAAATATATAAGAGGATAGGTAATTCATGAGAAGTTCCTGATGAACTTCTTATAATACCCTACTAGTGCAGAATGATTTGACCTAATCCACATTCCTAAGATTTTCCCACTCCATGATAGCTTTGATCTTTTCTGGGTCCACTGTTATACCTTCCTTGGAAACAACATGCCCCAAGTAATGAAATTTTGTCTGAAACAAACTGCACTTACTTAGATTGGCATACCACTGATGCTCTCTCAACAATTTTAATACTGATACTAGGTGATTTTCATGCTCTTCCTCATTCTTGGAATATATCAATATGTCATCAATGAATACCATCACAAACTTGTCCAGATAAGGACGCAACATACTATTCATCAAACACATGAAAGTAAATGGAGCATTAGTAAGACCAAAAGGAACTACTACAAACTTATAATTCCCATACTTGGTATTAAATGTGGTATTGTAGATGTTCTCTTCTTTGATATGTACCTAATGATATCCTGATCTCAAGTCCATCTTAGAGAACAATGTTGCTCACTTGAAATGATAAAAAAAGTCATCAATCTATGGCAAAGGATACCTCTTATTTATAATTAGCTTGTTCAATTTATTATAATCAATACACAACCTGAGAGTACCATCCTTCTTCTTCACAAACATCACTGGTGCACCCCAAGGTGAAACACTTAATGTATCCCTTATCTAGAATCTCATTAAGCTACAACTTCAATTCCACTAACTTTGGAGTGCTCATCATGTAAGGTGTCTTTGATGTTGGTGTTGCTCCTAGTATCAAAACAATAAAAAGTTCCACTTCCATATGAGGTGGTAACTCTGAAATCTCTGTTGGAAATACATCTTGAAACTAATACAAACCCGAATACCTCTTCAAGACTTCAACATCCTCTATATCCTCCCCCTTGTCATTGGAAACATGCACTACAAACAATACACATCCTTTCTTGCAACTCTGCTTTTCCTGCATAGCTAGAACCTTTCTCACTGACGTAGGATTCTTCTTAACCTGTAAGATTCTCTTCTCTTTATCATCATCCAATAACTCAATAGCCTTCTTGTATCAATCCACCTTAGTCTTATGAAGGTACAACCAATCCATACCCAAAAGCATATTGTACGAACTCAAAGGAAGCACATTCAAATGCGCTAATGTAGGCATACCATTTAGCTCAAATTAACTCTTTTATTGTTCCTTATAGCCAACTACGCCAACCAAGACTCTGCATGCACTTCTTTACTCAAGACAAACTTATCCACTAGGTCAGGATTAACATAAATATAATTAGATCTAGGATCAATTAAAATGGAAACAAATCGATTATAGAGCTTACCTTCCATCTCAATAATGGATGCCTCGTGATCTTCCTGCTTGTTATCCAATGTTGCATAAATCCAAGGAATTCTCTGACCAACATCCCCAACTGTTTGTGAATCTTAAGCACTATAGATATGACGTCTTCCACTTTGATACAATGGATAATCCTTTTTGTGGTTATCTTTGCCACATAACTAACACTGAAACAGTTCTCCTCCACTACCTTTATTCTGCTGCTCTCCAGGTTGAGATCAATGTCCCTTCTCAACTATGTTAAACTTCTTGTAAGGAGCCGCATTCTCTTTCTCACTTGCATTCTAAGGTCTTTCCCACTTTGGAGGCCATTTTCCTTTGGTCTTGTCATTACCTTTCCAAGCATTCTTTGGCTCTGTCTTGCACTTCAACTACTCATAAAAATGCTTCAACTTCCTAATTAATTCTGCCAATGATCGAGGCTCATCATACTCAATCTGATCCTTGAATGCTAATGGTAGTCCACTGATGAATCTCTAAACCTTTTTCTTCTTGTCCTTAAGGTACAACACATACCTCAACAACTCCAAGAACTTAGTAATATGCTCTTTGTCTATCATAGATCATATTAAAATCATAGAACTCCTTAGCCTTATGCCATAGTATCTCTCTGAAAAGTATTTCTTTATGAATATTCTTTTCAATGCATGACAACACAACTCCTTTGTCCTGATGCCTCTGATGCATTTCACATCTTCCCAACATACACCTACCTTTCCTTTGAGATTGAAAATGGATATCTTGACTTTCATTTTCTTTGTATAGTCATGTAGTTCGAAGAACTTATTCATTCCAAGAAACAAAGCTTTTGCATCTTCCGGTTTCTTTAGTTCTTCATAAAATGTAAGAGCTTGGATTTCTTGAACTCATCTAGAAAGTATCCTGTGTCACTCCTCTTGTAAGGATGATACTGATGAGGCCCATGATGTCTATCTGATCCATAACTAGAATAGAACCCATAACCACTACTTCTCATGTTAGGTGTATCTAACCATATGCCACCTTTGACCATTTCATCCTTTTCTAACCTATACCCAACATGAGACCTGCTACCATATGCCCCATTAGTCTCACCCTCCTGTCCATAACTGATCCTTGGTTGTCCCTGATGGTCCTCCAAATTAGACATAAATCAAGGCCCATCTAAGCATCCTTTAGCCCATTTAACCTTTGTTTTTGCATTAGATGAAATATTTTTAACTTTAATATGTTCATTAGGAAGGTTTAGAGATACTTTCATATTTGTGCTTAATATTATTTATTTTTATAGAATATTGTGAGAATATTGGGCACATTATGAAGATTTGGAGGTGGAGATAATATAGGGCCTTTTTCCCTACTACAGAATGGACCAATATTGAATAATAAATGAACATGATATTATGAAATTATTGCACAAATTTTGGAGCTCCAGTGATTGAGAAAATCTAGGAATGTGTTCCCAGTCATTTAATGCAAATTCCTTGTGTTGGGAACTAGATCCATTTTTTGAGGGATTCTGGTGGGGAAAGCTACCTACTTTCAAGGAGAATTATTCCTCATCACTTTTTATAAGTACCAATTTGAATTTTCCTCTAGGGGAATGCATTTCTTATTCTTCTTGAGGAGAAGACGTGTTATTTAGTAACTCCACTTTCATTTTTAGAGGGATGTACTTGGATTGATTCAAATAATGAACTTTGGTGCCATTTTTAGCTTATAAAGCTTAGTTTCCTCCATAGGACTCTAATTTTTCTTGGGATTGACCATCCCAAGAGCCTCAGAGCCCTCTTATACAATTTCTTTATGTCCTTTGAATGTCTTTTTATTCATGCTTCTTTTGTTATAGGTTACATTGGTTAAATGATTCAAGTGAGTTGTTTTGTAGGTTATTTACAAATTAAAAAGCATGATTCATCCTTATAACATATTTTGTAATTCATATTCATCATTGAGCTACTTGGATTGGTCTACTAGTTCACAAATCTAAAATTTATGGAAATCCCTTGTAGAAAAATAGTAGTAATTTTTTGTTACTTTTTAGAACATGTTAATGAGATTAATTTGAGTTGATTCCATTTATATTGGGTCATAAAAAAATTAAAGTTATTAACAAAATTCACCCCATAGAATTTTCACTTGATTAGGTTAGGCATTTGGTAGGTTAACTAGCTCACTAGTTCTTCAATTTCCATATTTTAGAGTAGTAATTTTCTGTTATTTTTTAGCATGTGTTAATAGGGGTATTTTGGAGTGATTCCACTTGTAATGGAGTCCTAATACATCATACTTAATGAAAAAATTCTTATCCCATTTTCTGAAGGATATTAAACAAAAAAAACTCACATAATTTCCATAGATATAAACACTGAAGCAAACATGGCGGAAAAAGTTGGGGCCTCACTTTATTATATTCCTCACATTCTCAATGTAATATACAAATAATGTTTATGATACATATAAATACATGAGGAGAATTTGTCTCAAGATAGCGAGTCTATCTTGGACACTATGGCTAAGAAAATATCTCAACCAAACACTAATCTAGGAGCCTAACTAGTTGGAGATAATTTCTCAACCAACTAAGCCTAAACTGACTCCTATCCATGAGGAACAAACTCAATCTAGAAAGGTAGGATTAAATCCAACTTTCTTGATTTTAATTAATTTAATTATTTTGGACTTAGAATTGTTTCCATCACATGAGAGTGAGGCTAACATTTTCAGTTGATTTACTTGGGCATTTGGCAAGTTATCTCGCTCTTGTAGTAAAAAAACGCCTCCTATAACACCTCTTGTAGCACTCCTGTAACACGTGTAAATTTGATCAGATTTTCTCCAAAAGATTGGTTTTTATCTCTTAGGCTTGAATAATGACCCCTAGGTTCTAAATCCATGATTGGGGAAGAATAAAACCACTTAGGACTTTCCTTTTTACAAAGTAGATTAGGCCTATTTCTTTGAATTCATGCTCTTAGGATTTCAATTACACATTGATGTTCTTGCATAGGATTAGTTTCTTTTCAAGGAAACTTTTCACATTCTGCAGTTAGACTAATGATTCATATTGTTGCAAGTAAAACAAGGTTTACATTCTGCAAATAGACAAGTAATTTTCATTCTTTCTATTAGAGTTAGTAGTTGCATACCGCCACCAGTAATCAAATATGCTCTTATAAAGTGGTCTTAGGGTGTCAAAGTCAAATTTTTTCATTTCAGTGAGTCTTCAAGTAAAAATTTGGTCTCTAGGTATTAGGTCTAGGATTTGTTTTCGCTCCTTCCAAAGTCTTCCAAGTATTGGTTCATGTCACCATTCGGCTGAGTGTACCATCATTTAAAGAGTTGTCATCATCATTTCAGGTTCCAATGGGTCATTTTACACCTTGTTCGTGCTTCAGTTGTACTTAGGTAAGGCTCATTTCCCTCTCCTAGGGTTTTGAAGGTAATTTTTCTTGGATGGTCAAATCATCAACAAAACTTGTATCCTGATTCTCATATGTAATGTCCCTTAATAATAAATAATAAAAAAATAAATAATAATAAAATAATAAATAATAAATAATAAATAATAAATAATAAATATAATATTAAAATACAAGAAAATATATAATAAACAATAAATAAAAAAATTGTAATAGTAAATAAATAATAAATAACAATACTAAAGCTCTAAATAAATATAAATAAAAATAAACAAAAAATAGTAAAAATTAGTAAAGCTATCAAAAAGTAAAAACAAAAGAAATAAAACAAGAAAGTAGTAAAAATCAGTGAAGCTATCAAAAAATAAAAACAAAAGAAATAAAACAAGAAAGCAGTGAAGTTGCATGTGGACACATGGAGTGTGTGCATGTGGTTCCCCTTCCAATGTTTGCTCTATTTAATAGATGGTGAGGAAGATGAGAGGCATTCCATCATTCCATGATTCCATCATCCATTCTCTTGGGAGAGTAGCGTTGTGAGACAAAGGATTCCCTGGCAGTAGTACATTGATTGAGGGCTCTGGGGTGGCCAGTTGTAGCAAGATTTTGTGCAATTGAGCCTATGGTTGGGTGGAGAGTCATCCCCAAGACTTTGTTGCAGTTAGCAGAATTCCACTAGCGTTCAACCCCGAAATCACAAGTGAGAAACATCATCGCCACAGGTAAGTTGTCTCTACTCATATTTATGAAATTTGATGTTAATTAGTTGATAAATTGTGTGTTGATTATAAATCACATGATTCAATCTAATTAATTACATGTTTTTATTTCGGGGCTGTTACATATGGTATCAGAGCCTAGGTTCAACTCTTAGGACCTATAAACATTTTAATGTAGAAAAATTTGATCTAAATGATTTAACGAAAAAAAAATTATCACTGGGTTGCGACAAAGAAAAATTTCGACAGTGGCTATGACTTGAAGATTTTGACTCTAGTTGTGACTTATCACTCACATAATGTATCTCTACAAGTTGCGGCTAAATTTTTTCTCATTGCCCCTCTTTGGCTTTGGCTCTATCCTCAATTCTGCCAAAAGTGCAGGATCTGCACATGTGGGAATTCCATTGACTTTATTGAAAGAGCACAGTACAATGCTCACGCCTCCATCCTTAATGCACATCTCAAATGGCGGTTGGAAAGTGTCCATTATGTCTTGATGAGTAACCACAACATCAAAGTCAAACCGATTGAAGCTCTGCCCAAAGTCAAGACCATAGGCAGTATAATGTTTGCAACACGCAACAATTTTAAGTTTGCCAGATGTCACGTCTGGGTGATCTCCATAGGCATGTTTTCTCTTTAATTAAATTACATAGTTTCCTTCAACCAAATCCCATGCATTATGCACAATATAATTGCATGAATTGTTTCGTATTACATATTCTTAGACCTCAACTCGCAATGTTGATGCTAGCAATTTCTTGTTGTAGGAGCAAAGTGAAAGAGTTCTTTGTTGACAATGGACTTGTTAGACAAACACAATTTTCAACTCAATCTCATGCCATGAATATATCCTATAATAACCAATGCATGAAAACTGTATCAAATAAAATATTAGTGGCAATCTATTATAACAATAAAGATATATGGGCAAGCTCATGCGAAACATTAAACTATCCATCAATTTAAGGCGTGTTCCAATATCCGCAGAGCATTGAATGCGACAGAAAGGTCATTGATGTTGCTTGAAAAATTTGGCCTCAAACATGCTTCACAGATCTGTACATGAGATTTTTCCTATAGACTTTTGGATAATATTTTAAAGGGGATCGAAAATTCCTTTGATCTTTAAACGAGCTAAAGTAAAATTTGAGGCTGCTTTACACTAAACTCACGAGATTAGCTGTGAATACAAGACTTGTGGGAGATTCCAAATGCCTCTAGTTTTCTTTAATTGAATCTTCGGATTCCTGCTGGTTTGGTTAAATTGATGTATACATAACAATTAAAAAAAAAATACATGTTGAGTTGATCCACACAGGTTTTAATTTCGAAATTTGAAATGGGTCAGTCTAAAGACGAACCATCACAGTCATCTCCAAGACTCCCCCACCATCATAGTCATAAAGAAAAACATAAAAGAAATATAAAAAAAGGGGTTTGATGAGTTTATCGAATAAATCTACCATGAATTCCTTCGAACAACCTTTTATTCCACGCAGGTAACTAGCATTTTCTTTTGGGCACATGACATATCAATGAAATCGCAAATGTTTCCCTTCCAAATTTAAAATGCTATAGTTTTTGTTTTTTTTAGCATCAGATCATGATTTATGCATTAAGTAAACAAATTGCAGTATATATATATATATATATATATATATATATATATATATATATATATATATATATATATATTATATATATATATATATATAATATATATATATCTGTGTATATATTTTAGTCTCAGTGGAAAAATCGTACAGATTTGGAATACTTTGTTTGATTAAATGTCTGATTTGCATTAGAATTCATTTATTGCTGTTATTTCATTCTCTGGTTGCATGTATTTTCTTCAACTGAAATTGGTTCTTTAAATAGAGTTTCGTGGTGTCTATGTAACTAATCTCTCATTACTGATGTAGAAACCCAAACATAGTTTCGTAATTAACTGAGTTAAATAGTTCACCCTTATGACCATTTGAGACCTGGTGCCATTTAACTTTGCAAACAATTTATAGAGGAATGAATAGTTTTATGTAGATGCTAAATAAATGAGCACAATTTTTCTTGAGTTCTCTTTCAGCTATTAACACACATGATGAATGGATAATTTACATTTAATGGTATGGGATTGTTAGCATTGTTCTAATTCGGTAATCCCACTTGCTGATATGATTTATTGGCTGTTATTGGTATCTAAATACATGGAATCGTAGCCTAAGTAGCTAGGCACTAGAAACTATTCAATTCACTTTAATTTACATGAGCTCTACGATTTACATTGTAGGGTAGTTTGTGATAAGTTTATTTATGGAAATATGGCTTAAATATGATGCATTTCACTGTAATGTCTCATAACCGTTTTAATATATCAGCAACAATAAATTAAAACATTTGTTGATTTCCGTAAATACCAAACATAGTTGTTACAATAGTTTTAAGAACCATCGACCTCTAAGTTATTTATTTGAGGGCACATAATAACCAGATACTCAAAATATTTCACTCTACAACGCAGAATTTCAATCTATCCTAGCACATATGGGTCATGAATCTGTAGACTTAATATTGTGATGGTCCATCAAATTTATATGTGAATGGTGTGACATATAATTTCAAAAGTCAATTGATGAATAAATTTTCTTTTCAGGATTCAAGTACCCTATTAAAACAATAATCATACCTATTAAAAAAAAATCTCCGTTACTTTAATGCCACCAATATTCTAAAGCTTTATTTTCACAATCATTCGAATTTCGATTTAATGTTGAGACAACTTTCTAAGTTTTATTTGGACATCCTTATTACCTTCCAACTCATGTTTTCCATGGTATAAATAATATAATATAATACTATAAAATTAGTGGTTATTGATAATTTATGGTTTAAGTATTGTAATAAATAAATTTGGATGAATGGAAAATAAATTGTGTGTTGAATATGTTGATGTAACTAATTGCATATTCTAAAATCAGAGTATATTCTAGATTTATTTTAGCTTTTGGCACATGAGTAAGTATAACATTGGAAGTGATGTAAAATTCAACTTGATTAAACACAGAGGAGATCATGGCTCCTAAACGTTGAAGGCAAACCCAAAGCAACCCTGAGGTGGAAACCCCACCTTGCACCACTACAGAGATTGGAACCCCAGCTGAGCAAGCTATATTACATTCCCCTGGGGAAATGACAAATATATTTAAGGATTGGGTCACAAGCCAAGGACAAGATCAAGGAAATGATTAAGGTAAAGGAAGGGAGTTGGAACGAAAACAGAGGCAAGACCTAAATTCTCAATTCAATGCCAAAGATGGAAAAACAACCCTCGATATTATGAAAGAAGTCCAAAGATCCAAATTACCAGAGTTTACGGGTCAAGAGGGGGGTTCAAAGCAGAAGCGTGGGTAATTGGTGTCAAAAGAGCACTTAGATTTAAGGCATACACTTCAAGGGAAAAGGCCCAAATATCAATGAGTCTACTAAAAGGAGACACTCTATTATGGTGGGTAAATGAAGAAATGAAGATGCAACTCACCCCATTGCAAGTCACTTGGGAAACGTTTGAGGAAGCCTTCCAAACTAGGTACCTATCAAAGGAGTACAAACACCAAGAAGTAGGGGCTTTCCATACAGTACGATAGAATGATAGATCTATCGAGGACTATGAAGTTTAATTATATGCATTAGTCCATCACGTGGACTATATGGCTGATGATCAACGTCAAGTTGAAAGATTATTGTATGGACTCGATCCCTTGGTCCAAGCGAAAGTCACCATGTGGAAACCCACCACTATGGCAACAAGTACTATTTTAGCCAAACAAGTCCTGAGGATGATAAATATGAAAAAGCGAATGGTGGTTGATGAAAATACAAGGAAGGAACATCCCACAATGAGGGTAAACAGACCAAGGGGGCAGCCATATAGATTCCAGGGAAGACAAAACAATGTTTCTCGGATCGCTAGTGCAACTTCTCGGCTGCCTCCAGGAGGACATAGGGGTTAGCCTTACTTGAGAAAAACTAATGGTGGGGGTAGAGGATTTGGTGGGCAAGGATAGGTACAATGTAATAATCGAGAACAATTAAAATGTTGGCAATGTGGAGGTCCACATTATAGAAGGGATTGTCCAAGGTATCAAACCAGGATTAAATAACAGGGACACAAAGCAAAAGAAGGAAGACCAAAAAACCCACACCAAATTCATGTAGCCACAAACCATCGCCAGGTTGAGCACTAAGCCATAGTGGTGGAGTCTGCAGGTATGATCAATAACGTCCCTCTATCTGTGTTAATTGATCCTGGTGCCACTGATAGTTTATTTCTCCTTCAAAAATACTTAGATGTGGATTGACAGCTCATGAGCAAAGTAACTTTAGAATGGTAGAAATGGCATCAGGCTCTCAGCAATCAGTAGGGTCAATGGTAAGAGATTGCAGTGTTAACATTGGGGGTGTGATACCGAGATGAACCTGTATAGCACGACTCTAGGGACTTATGACTTAATTATAGGAATGGATTGGCTTGAACCTCATCAAGCTATACTAGATTGCTATAATATGACAATTCTCCTAAAAAATGACCAGGGAGAAACCATAGTAATAAAAGGCATTAGACGTGATGTTACGTTGCGCCTCATATCAGCCGAGAAGGTTAATAAGTGTATGAGGAAAGGGTCGAAGATTTATGCGGTAGAGATGGTTCATGCTGATGAGAAGTCCTCAGATAAGTTGCACCCACTAATTTCCAAATTTGCAGATGCATTCCCTCCAGAGCTACCAGGTTTGCCTCTAGTTCGAGAAATTGATTTCTCCATTTCTTTGAAACCAGGAATAGAACTCATATCCAAAACACCTTATCAAATGACTATCCCAGAGCTTAATGAGTTGAGTATACATCTTAAAGAACTTCTTGATCAAGGATTTATTCAACCCAGTGTGTCACCTTGGGGTGCACCAGTGATCTTTGTAAAGAAGAAGGATGAAAATCTTAGGTTATGTGTTGATTATTGAGATCTAAACATGGCCACCATTTGGAATAGGTACCCATGCCTCGAATAGATGACCTCTTTGACTAGCTAAAAGGAGCTTCATTATTTTCCAAGATAGACTTACGCTCAGGTTATCATCAACTAAGAGTTAAGGAGGAACACATACCTAAGATGGCATTCAGAACGCGATATGGACACTATGAGTTTATTGTTATGCCATTTGGTTTGACTAATGCCGCGGCAACCTTCATGAACTCGATGAATAGTGTCTTCCGAAAATATCTGGAGCACTTTGTCCAAGTGTTCTTGGATGACATCCTCATTTATTCCTGCAATGAGAAGGAGCATCTAGAACACTTGAGATTGTTACTTCAATGCCTTAGAGAACATAAGCTATATGGGAAACTTACTAATTGTTCCTTATTTGAGAAAAAAATTCAATATGTAGGCCATACCATTAGCGGGAAAGGCATTGCAGTGGATTACAGTAAGATTGAAACTATAATGGGTTGGCCTACTCCTCGGAATTTCAAGGAAGTACATAGCTTTATGGGGTTGGCAGGCTATTATAGAAGATTTGTAGAAGGGTTCTCACAAATATCTAATCCCATCACCCACCTCCAAAGGAAAGGGTTTAAGTTTGAATGGACAAATGAGTGTGAGAAAGCATTTTATGAGCTAAAACATCGACTAACAACTGCTCCAATATTAAATGTACCCGACATGGACAAGGACTTTCGTGTATGCACGGATGCATCAGGAGAAGGATTAGGTGCAGTCTTGATGCAAGATGAAGGGGTTATCGCTTATGCTTCACGTAAACTCAAGACCCATGAAATCAATTATGCTACTCATGATCTGGAATTACTGGCAATTGTAATGGCCTTGAGACTATGGAGACATTATCTGATGGGGCGTCAGTTTAAATTAAGAATAGATCATAAACGTCTTGATTATATCTTCACCCAAAAGGACCTTAATGCTCAACAATGACACTGGAGTGAGCTATTTAGTGATTATGATTTCAAGATATCCTACATCAAGGGGAAAGAAAATAAAGTTGCGGATGCTTTAAGCTGGAGACCTAGAATCTATTCAATATCTTCATTAAAGATAGACTTGAGAAGTCAGATTCTAAACCACCTAGTAGGGGACCCACAATACCAACAAATAAAATTTTCCTTACAAGAAGAGGTACCTGTGGCAACTAGGTGGGAAGGATATGTTGGAAATAATATTGAGAGGGGGGGGGTGGGTGAATTAGTATTATCAAGTCAAATAATTTTTCATTTTCAAACTTAGATATATGCTACTTCAGATATGGAAACCAGCGTATACACGCAACTGTGTCTACAACAACTAGCATATATTCAGTAAACTTAAGTTTTAATTAATCTATTTGATCTTTAATCAGTGCATCAGAACTTCATTAACCATAAGGACAGTAAACAGGTGCAGTAAATAGAACAGATCATCACACATATGAACACAAGATATAAGGTGGAAACCCAATGTGGGTGAAAACCACCTGCTACAATGCTTCTTTATCTTCTTGTTAATAAGAAACTTCTTTTTACAATATTTCTGTACTGGTGCAGTCTTATACCAGTACGTAGGCTTCTACCTGCAGAAGGCTACAACCTTCTCTCATTCTCCATCTTCTCCTGGAAGGGAGCTACAACCCCCTTAGCTCTTGTACTAGATGATGTACTAGTACAAAGGTGCTAACCTACAGAAGGCTACAACCTTCTCTTTTCTTCCAGGGACCACGTTTCATAAATTTTCAGACTGGATCCATAAGTAACATCAATCAAACATCAAATATATCTACATCAACCAATCCCCTTTGCACCAACCAAAACTGAATCAATCAATCACTTGTCTGAATGTTGTAACCAGAATACACTAACAGTAACCAGACACCAATCCTAAACCTAGAATACTGCAGAAATAAATAGAAGTAGCTAAAACATATTATATGAGATGTACACTACTTCAAGATGAAGAACCTGCATGCATACACTTCTGTATTAAGGAAAACTAGTGTATACACTGTTTTGAATTACCGAACCAGCGTGTATATGCGCCTTTGCTATGCCGAACCTGCGTATAGATCTATAAAAGATAATTTATCCTTTTTAATTATTCAGACATCAGTTATACCCAGATTATCAGATTTATAGATCAAGTCATGCGCCAAATATAATAGATCAAAATCACACAACGATACTACAATTCAAGCCTTATGATCTTGACCCATCAATAGAACTTATCCTTCTTCTAGTGCTCAAGTTCCTCCTTGGTTCAGATCTAGCTATGCACCATAACCCAATGACCAGTATTCTAGATCCTGCTCTTCATAAGATATTCAATCCTTGAGTGAGTTTGCCTAATGATCTCCTTCCCTTTTTATAGTCATAGGCCTTACTCAATACCATGGTCCAAAACCACTTAGAACCAATACCTGGGTCCAAATACCTGGGTTCAACACTTCGGACGAGATACCATGGTCCAAAACCATAGGTCCAAATACCAAGGACCAAATACCATGGACTAAAAAATGAGCTTTCCCACATGTACACGCTTTTTCGTGCATGAAAGTGCGTGCTTATGCATACATGACTTTTGATCGGTGATCCTGCGTGTATACATACCTTGGTTAAGTGGAAACTATGTATATCTCTTTTTCCTTTATTCTGAGAGCTTGAACTGTGATTTGTCATTTGAGTGAATTGCCATCAAGGACAACACTTGTGACATAGTGCCAAACCTGAGTTATAATGCTAACAGGATACACCTTAGATAATGATGGATTGCTACGATATAAGGGTAGGATGTATGCCCTAGGTGATGATGAACTTCGGAAATTAATAATGAAGGAAGTCCACCAAGCTCCATATGCTGCACATCCAGGAGTCTAGAAAATGTACGCGGATTTAAAACAACTATTTTTCTGTACAAGAATGAAAAAGGATATAACAAAGTTTGTGGCCCGATGTTTAGAATGTCAACAGGTTAAAGCTGAACATCGTCACCCGACAGGTCTTTTACAACCCCATGATATACCAGAAACTAAGTGGGAAGTTGTTTCACTGGATTTTGTAGGAGGCTTACCTATGACATTCCAAAGACATGATTGCATTATGGTTGTTGTTGATAAATTACTAAGAGTTCTCACTTCATTCCAGTTAAGACTAGCTTTGAAGCATCAACTATCGTTCAAATTTTCCTAAAAGAAATAATTCGCCTTCATGGAGTGCCCCGAAAGATAATATCTGACAGAGACACACGTTTTACTTCCAGATTTTGGAAACGCCTATTATAATCTATGGGAACACAACTAAACTTCAGTATATCATATCACCCAAAGATAGATGGGCAAACAGAAAGAGTAAACCGAGTATTAGAGGACATGCTAAGAATGTATGTCATGGATCAACAAAATCAATGGGAGAAATACCTTCCCTTAGTGGAATTTGCATAAACAATAGTTATCACAGTTTAATTGAAGCATCTCCCTTCGAAATCTTGTATGGAAGACCATGTCGTACTCCATTAAGTTGGGATTGATTAGAGGATCGAGTCATGTTGGGATCTGAAATGCTCCAAGAAATGGAAGAACAAATGGCCACAATTAAATAGAGACTAAAAGAAGCCAGGGATCGTCGAAAAAGTTATGCTGATGCAAAGAGAGTTGATAGAAACTTTGAGGAAGGAAGCCAAGTTTTTATTAGAATCAAACCCTTTAAAAGTCCCTTTAGGATTGGTAAGGGAACAAAGTTATCCCCTAGATTTGTTGGACCATTCACGATCCTAGAGAGGATTGGACCAGTTGCTTATAAGCTCGAGTTGCCATTCCATCTAAGAAGGATGCATAATGTGTTTCATGTTTCTATGCTTAGAAAATTATGTACCCAAACCATCCCATAGTTTGAAATTTGAAAAATTGCAAGTTTTCGAGGAGGGAGTCCTTCAGGTCGAACCATTCTATATACTAGACCGCCGGATTTGTCGACTCAAGAACTGTGAGTTTGAGCAAGTCAAGGTCCAGTGGGACCAATATAGCCCAGGGTTAGCTACTTGGGAAGATGCATATGCTATTTTTAATGACTTTCCTTATTTACTTGATTAAAATGTGTGGTGAACTAATTAGGAGTGCTTACTTAGCTAAGACAGATACTTTTATGGAGCATCTAAATCATGTTTTATTGTTTAAACTTTATGATACATCTAAATCGTACACTGATCCGGATTTAAATAGGAACACAACAAATTATAGATATAACCATAAACATAGAGATGCAATGGAAATAATACTTCACTTCATTAATGGAAAATAATGAAATATGCTTACAACCAGAAATGGAAATAAACTAGCTAGGGTGATGGTAGCTTATCTTTGAGAAGAGATGTGGCGGCTACATACCTCTGAACTGTGTTACAATGAGGCTTAGAGGCCTATTTATTGTTGAGAAACAATGGAAAACCCTTAACATCCCAAAACCTAACCCTAAAAGATGAAACACCAAATTGTGGGCCCTGTTTGGGTAAATTGGTACATCAATTTCCCGGGGTCATAACTTTGGCATACGATCTCTATTTGACGCGTACAATAGCTCGTTAGAAAGATCTATCCGAGAACTACCACTTTGGGAAGGGAAACATCGGTCCATGAACCTAATTCCCCCCTAGATTTCCCAAAAAACGTCGTTTAGGGCCTCAAAATGGCTCTGGAAGTTCAGGACCCGAAAAACTGCTAAAAATAGTAAACTGTGCTACAATTTAGGAAACTGAAAAACACTAAAAGAGACAGTTGTGGGGGTCCAACTGGGATAGGTGGGCTGCCACCAACATGCACCTGGATCATACACTGTGATTTCAGTTTAGTTTAATTAACTATTATGATGTTGAGTATAATGTTACATGAGGTTTCGTGATATAATGGTAGGAGGATAATGATGCACATGTGGTTCTTATAATGATGATGTATCCTTATGATGATGATGATATGCATAGGCATTATGATGTTATGTTGAGGTATATTGGCATATTCATTTACTACGTGATGATAGGTATTTAATGTTGAATACTCATGATGGATATGATATGCATAACGTGGCATAGGAATTATGATGCTATAATATGAGGTTTATTGACATGTGGTTCATTTATTATGCGAAGTCATGATATGTCTTTGATGCAAATATGTTGTTGTTATAAATTATGATGGTATTTCATGAGGTGAAGCATGTGATAGTTGCATACAAATTTATGACATGCATGAGCATGCAGTTCATTATTATTCATAATGTTGCGATTAACAATGATGAATGTTCTCATGATGACATGCAAGACTTGACATGTGGATTATTTTCTATGAGACTATGATGGTATAGCTAATGCATTGGTTGCATGTTGAGGTGTGATGATTTACAAGACTCCACAAATGGGCAGAGAGGGCTAGTTTATTTGATGATCTCGTGTGAGCCCATACACACGAGGGAGAATAAGTAACACCATATGGGTCGGGGAAAAACTCAATAAACACTAGATATGACAGTGGTTCCTTTTTCTTGTATAGCTCTTGATGGATAGCTCTTGCAGGCTATGGGACCATCTTGAGGAGGCCAAGTGCCTGATATTGAAGGGTAGATGCCTAGTATTTTATTGGGATGCCGAAGTCTGGTAGGGGTGTAAGGACTTCGATGCCTAGGGTTGTGCACCTTAGTGAGTTGTGGAGGGAGTGGGCCAACCTTGCGAGATGCCCGGAGACATTGAACACTGTACTAGATGCCTACCTTGGGGCAGATGAGGTCTGAGTTAGGCGCGAGCCTTGGGGCCAGCCTTGGACTAGGATACAAACTGAGGAGGCTTATGCCTGGTTCCGAAAGTGGGAAAAAGGACAAAGATTCCTTGGGATTTCCCGTGTGTTGTGAAACTTTCGATGCCTGCTAGTTATACTAGTTCAGTAGAGGGTGTCAGTGAACATGAAGTAATAAAAAAATAAAATAAAATGTTAAATAATTCAACTTAACTTCGGGACGAAGTTCCTTAAAGTGGGGGAGTATGTAATGTCCCTTAATAATAAATAATAAATAATAAAAATAATAAATAATAAATAATAAATAATAAAAATAATGTAATATAATATTAAAATACAAGAAAATAAATAATAAGCAATAAATAAAAAAATATAATAGTAAATAAATAATAAATAACAATACTAAATCTCTAAATAAATATAAATAAAAATAAATAGAAAAATAGTAAAAATCAGTAAAGCTATCAAAAAGTAAAAACAAAAGAAATAAAACAAGAAAGCAATAAAGTTGCATGTGGACATATGAAGTGTGTGCATGTGGTTCCCCTTCCAATGTTTGCTCTATTTAATAGATAGTGAGGAAGATGAGAGGCATTCCATGATTCCATGATTCCATCATTCATTCTCTTGGGAGAATAGTGTTGTGAGACAAAGGATTCCCTGGCAGTAGTATGTTGATTGAGGACTCGAGAGTAGCCAGTTGTATCAAGATTTTGTGCAATTGAGCCTACGGTTGGGTGGAGAGTCATCCCCAAGACTTTGTTGTAGTTAGCAGAATTCTACTAGCGTTCAACCTCGAAATCACAAGTGAGAAACATCATCGCCATAGGTAAGTTGTCTCTACTCATATTTATGAAATTTGACGTTAATTAGTTGATAAATTGAGTGTTGATTATAAATCACATGATTACTCTAATTAATTACATGTTTTTATTTCAGGGCTGTTACATCATACACATTCCCCTATAACTAATATACCTTCTTAAACACTTCCCATCACTGATATCCCTCAAATTCATCATTTTCCCACAAACCCTAGCCTATTGATACAATTTGACACTTTTCTAGGTTAGGCCCGTGTTTTTCCCTTTTGGATCCCTTCCACTCACTCAATCCTTGAAATTCTACTTTCCCCTGCTTCCTAACATCCCTCCCTACTTCGAAAACTTTTCTCAAGAAATTATAAGCCCCTCATCCCCTTCATTTCCCTTCATTTCTACAAATTCCTTGTTCCACACATCGGGATAGGTTTTATTCAAATGATGTTTCGGAGCACGAAAACATTAATTTGAAAAAAGTGAGATAGGTTTTTGTCCATCATATACTAAAGAAGAAAAACCTTCTTCCGTTTTTACATAGGTCTCATGGTTTGGGAGAAATGCCCAAAACATCACTTGACTCAGGAGAGTTGTTGTACTTCTGGAGTGACTTTGGGAAAATAAATATTTCTCCTAGTGAAAGTGACAAAATGACTTTCTTGATGAATAAAATGACAACTAGACACAAAGATATTTCCAATGAGCTATCATGAGCTCAATTTTGAGTTGAGGAAAACCTCCAAATGTTGATTGCAACATCACTTTGCATTTTAGTAGCCTCATTTTGCCATTTTTACAAGTCTTGGGAGATTGGGCTTTTGATAGGGAAAATGAGCTCCAAATTGAAAAATTCAATATGTTTTGGAAAGTATACTCAATAGTATTTCCAATGAGCTATCCCAAACCTAATTTGGACTCTGGGAAGGTAGTCAAAAGTTGTCCTTAAGTGGTGCTGTGCTTTTCACCTGGCGCTGCAATTTTGCGTGATTTTCTCAGTGTAAATTAAGATAGGCGCTGCGCTTTTGTCATGGTAGTGTGATTCTGAGGGAAGTTGCTACGCTTTTCCCAAAAGTGACCAAAAACCTCAAAATATTCCAACAGACCTCAAATTTGTTTTTCTCTCCATTATTACAAGTACATGTCCTTCATCTTGGTTTTGGGTTGCTAAATCTAAGTTACAAGCATCATTGGTCATTTGTAATCTTGAAACCCTAAGTCTACCTATCCCTTTTCCCTCTTTCCCACTATTCCTTCACATTCCCTTTTGTCTCTCTTCCCCAAGAGCTCAAGGAATAAAACCCTTCTTCTCATTTCCCACTCCATTCATTTCCTAGTTGCAAGCTCATTTTCCATCCCCTCATTCCTCATTTCCATACACCTAAACCTTGCAAACATGGACCTGGAAGACCAAGACTATGAGGAGGAGAACACAGGCAGTGATACCTCAGTTGATAGAGCCATGCAACTGAGAAAACCACACAAGGGAAGAAGGATTATCAGAGAAGAGCCATCAAACCTTAGGGAATTGCAGGCCTCAGAGTTGGCTGTCACATGATTCAGGTACCTTGGTTGCTATGAATTTTGTGAACAGGTTGAGAGAGTGCAATATCACCCAGAGCTCACTAGAATTTTTGCAGCACATCTTCATGACAACAAGGTGACTCTTGTTGGGGTAACTTTCACCATTTCATCTTCTATTATTGTAGATGCTACCAGGATTCCTAATGTAGGGGAGAAGTGGTTCAAGCGCTAGGATCTAGATGAGTACTATTATGAACCTTATATCAAACCCCAGTACAAAAATCAGGTGAAGAGACTATTTCTGTTCAAGTTTCTTGAGAACAAGTATGTCCCTATGATGAAAATCATCATGAAGCATTTCACTTATGAGGGTCGGTTCTCCAGGTTGTATACTTATCATATCAGGCTCCTCATGCATTTTACCAGGGTGAGGATGTTAAACATCCCTTATTACTTGTTCAGGAGTATTGAGAAGATGGATTTTATTGTCCAAAGGAAGCCTTACCCTCAGCAGATGAGCATCCTTTATCATTACTCCTTGATCAAGGTCATTGTGCTTCATCATCTCAGTCTCCTTAACATCCCTTGGGAGACCTTTATTTCTCATGAGATCTTCAGGGGTCCTCAAATTCCTCCACCAGTGCGTCAAGAAGCAGGAGGACCTTCTAGCCCAGCAAAAACAAATGAGGATGCCAAGGAGACAAGAACTAATGAGGTGCCCGTTTTCATGACATATTATATGGGCACTAGGAGATTATTTGCAGTAGATAGGCAAGTATTTTCTCCACGAGATGTGGAAGGGGCCTTGCCTTCTTCATCAATTCATAGGAAAATGATAGCTCCAAAAGATGTGGAAGGGGCTTTGCCTTCTTCTTCAGCACAACAGGTACAGGTGCAGTAGCTACATAAAGGGAAGGAAAAGATGCCAGAGTATATTCTTGATGATGAGGAGGAAAGGGATTTTGGCTTGACTGAGCATGGAGTCAGAGCATCGTTATACTCGTCACGGAGTTGAAATCATTGACTTAGAGGCTCATGACAAAGAAACCATCAAGGAAATCATCATACAAGAAAGGGAAGCTCAAGTACAAGATTTGGCAGATAATTTGGAGAGGGCCAAATATGTTATCACATATTTGGAGCAATAAAACAAGCAATTGAGCGACAAACAAGTCCTCATGGAGCTAGAAATGCTCAAGATGAAACGAAAAAGTGGCAAAGAGGCACCTGTCACTTTGACTCCTATTGAGAAGGAGATTGAAGATGATAGGGAGACTTGGTTTGAAAGAGTCAACTTGCACCTTGAGAAGCTATTACAGAAGGCCAACAAAGACAATCAGATGATCAGACACATGGCTTATGATTACAGGACCCGAAACAAGATTTGCAATATGAGGGTCAAGAAAATGAAATCTAGGCTAAGGCAGGCCTTGAAAGGCAAGAAAGAGGAGGATAGACTTAGAATGCTAGCTGAAGCCTCCTTGGATTATCAAAGCACATGATGGTGGTGCTTCACACCAATTTTGGGCAAGTTTTAAATAAATTTTGTCATTTGCAATTTTGAATTTCATTACATAGAAAAACTGCCTAAAAGCGCAGTGTCACCGGCACTGTGCTTTTCCTAGGGGTACCCATTGAAAAAATGGCTTGCATTTTTGGATTCAGAGTGATGAGGACATGTACCCTAGAAAGTTTCAAAAGTTTTGGGGTAGAACTAGTCCACCAAAAGATTAAAAAACACCCTAAAAATGACCTTTCTGCCACTTTTTGGACACACAGAAGCAACCTTGGGAGAATCAAGTTTTGAGGGGTCAAATGAGCTCCAAATGCAAAAATTATGGGTGTTATGGAAAGTAGACTTGAAGATATTTCCAATGAGCTATCCTGGGCTCAATTTGGATGTAGAGAAGGTCTCCAAAAGGGACCTGAAAATGGCGTTGTGCTTGTGCCCAGTGGCGCTGCACTTTTCACAGTTTTTGCTCAGGGTTGCTATTTTTCCAGTTTTTGACTGTAATCATGGATTATCTCTCATGGTGGATAATTTACCTATGTAAATTATGTCATGGCTTGTAAATGTGATGGATAAATAGTAAAATAAGGTAGATTCATTGCTTAGGAGTTAGTTTGAGCTCAAATGAATCAATTTTTCGCTTTTAGAGGCAAGTTGTTGAGATGCCTATATTCCTATTTTCTTGTTCAGTGTTGGTTAGATTAGCTCCTCATCTTGGGGATTCGACCCCTGAGGATGTGAGGAGGTTGAAACAATGCCTATATCTTCTTCTTCTTCCTCATTGTAAAGGGTTGGACTCAGTGTGGATGCTTTAGAGCTTGATTATACATCATTGTAAGCAGTTTGGCAAGGATATTGATAAGAATTGCAGCTATTTTTATGGGATCGCTGTGGTATGGAGTTTTAGTATAGTTTATTCTTCTGTGATTATATGTTTATATGTTTTATGTATGACATCAATCATTTCATTGCTTCTAGTTGAATGTTTTCAAGTTTGATAGGCAAAATTCATTGCATCAGTGCTCTGCCTTAGGAAACCATTCACCATTTCATGTTTTCTGCAGTCTAGGAAGGATTCATGGTTTTCACATGCCCTTCTTAGCTTCTCACCAGTCTAAAAAATCTCACCCAATCAATACTAAAAGTGCTAAAGCTTATGCCTACCTTGCCCCATAGAACACCCTGCATTTCTGACTTAATTTCCCAGACCTAAATTGCCCAACTCCTCCTGATCTGGCAAAACCGCTACATAATCCAATCAAAAATTTCATGCTACTATACCTAGCCTAAAATCCTTTACCTGATCCAGTCATCTTGACTAATATCTTTACGGAGAGAGCCCTCTCCTAGCTTAGTAGGGCTAGCTACTTGGATAAGCTTGGTTTGTGGTTACCTTGGCATTGACTCCCTTCAGCCTAAGGTCAATCCAGGTGATAACATAGTGGCGACCATACTAGGGAAAATAAGCGAAAGGTTTTGTATTCCTTGGGAAAGACCATCAAATTTCAAATCTGACTGCAGATGGTGAACACTGGTCAGATGCATGCGAGAAATCATTCACCTGGCGACTCTAGTGTTGAAAAATCCTGATGTTTAGAATTTTTATGGCAACTCCACTCTTCAAGACCTAGTAGCTTGAATAATTTCTTTGTGAATTCATTGTTATCAAAATGGATTTGCTTTCTTGAACATATGCTCCCATGAGCTGAGATCACATTCCAGGTTTCCCAAATAAAATTCCTAAGGTAGATTGGCAAAGGAATTTGCTTATGTTTAAAGATGATGATAGGAATGATACTACTTTACATCTGGTTAGATTTCACATGCATACTCGCAAGATGAAGGTTGATCTTCCTAAAGACTAATTGGTGAAGATATTCATGGCCACTATGGAAGGTGAAGCCCGATCTTGGTATGAACGTTTGCCGCTTGCTTGTATTTATTGCTTAAAGGATTTTCATACCATGTTCTTTGAAAGGTATAAATAATCTTGTCCATCCTTAATATTAGTTCAGAACTATTGTAAACATGTTTATAGTTTTATTGAAAATCTTGAGAAAGTTTATGAAGACACAGAGGCCAGAAGGGCCTACGTCATCCACGTAGAGGCTACAGGAGTGACACAGAGGGCCATAGAGGCTTCACAGAGCCTCAGCGGGTTGACACAAAGGGTTTAGGGTTGATACAGAGGCTAGGAGGTCTGACGCTGAGCTTTAGATTGTGCTGGAGAGGGTTTCGTGGGGAAGACTTTCTGAATATCTGCTTCCAAATAGAGAGGTATTACTGCCGAATTATTTTCTCTGTCAGGTGAGCCATTTTGGCACCTAGATTTACTCAAAAAGACTGTGTAATAATATAACCCTCAGAATTGCTGCACCGATTTTCCCAAGTTGGGTTTTTCCGCCGACGATTGTCCAAAAATAACGATGTAACTTGTGTGTTTGTTCATTTCTTTCAGTTGCTGATCTATAGATGGTTGAGACTGTATTGTGTTTATTTCATTATTTATGTGATTAAATAACTTGTTAGTAATTAAATAAGTAGGCGAAATAAACTAGAGAATATAGATAAAATTTCTAATAGGTAATACTTAGAAATTTCGACAATCTAGGCACTAGCAATTGAATCAATCCCTCTCTTGGCAACTTGCATTAACAAACCAGGCAACTCCCACTGCAGAATCCACCTTCCTGTTGGATAATTTGGCCGTCCTTCCTTGACTCTAGAAATTGGAAAACCACTTGAGGATTTCTCTGGAAATTCTCCCTACTGCAAACACTTGTTTCTCTCATTCCCTTGCTCGAACTACACCCTCAGTAAAAACTACGAACTAGGTAGCTTGATCTGCCTTGCTTATTGATCAACTAATGCTCGATGTGCCTTTCTCCATCCCGTCGAGCTGCTCTTATAATCTCTTATTGAGTCTTTAATGGCCATGATAAAGTCTTCATCAACAACTAGGATCAATTAGGCTTCATCAATAAAAGTCTCTAGAGAAATATCGAACATCATTAATTAATTAATTTTAATTGACCACTTTTCATAAGTTAGACTTAGGAAATATTTTAATTATGGCAAATTAATTTAACTAAGGTGTTTCCTGAGATTATCTTGTGAAAATATTTTTGGGTTTTATAGATTTTGTGTTCCTTAGCCTCTTAGCATCATTTGAGACTAGAACACATGTCCAATGCTACCATAAACTAATAGTGGGAGGCCTTAGGCTACCCCTATTCCATGTTCCCAATATGAAGCTCAATGCTCTATAGGCATTGATGCCACTATCGTACCCTTGTAAATCCATAGAGAAATTAATTAGGTTGAGGAAGAAGCCAAGGTAGAATGTAGGTTTATTTTTTATGCAATTAGATAGGAAGAAGTTCAGAGTTGCATCCAAGAGATGAGTAATATACGTACCCAATAGACCTAGTATATGCATACCATATTCATTTATTGGAAATTGAAAACAATCATGGGGAATGTTCTTTTAGAGTGGTTTGAGGTTCACAGTTATGTGTTTGGGGGGATCATGAGCAGGTTGTAGTTGGTTTTGGGTATATGGAAAGAACAAGTTTCAAGAAGGATTTTATGTGACTAGATTAATGAACATGTTGGAACATTGTATGAATAGGGCATGAAAGGTTATTGACAATAGTATGAAAATAACAATTTTTTTTTTAATCTTCTTTATTTTATTTATTTATTATTATTATTTATTATTTATTTATTTTTTCGTTTGAATATTTATATTGATTGAAGAGCATATGGATCCAGTTTGAAATAATATGAAAAGTGGTCCCCGTGAAGTTGAAGAAGGAGGTGGGTGCCTTCGCTAAGGTTTGTGCCTCAATTAGGTTGAATCCTATAGCAAGCTGAGGCTTACATATCTTTGAAGTTGGTGCCACAATCATGTTGTAGCCTGCAATGAGTAACTTCTTGCACATTTTCGAGGTGGGTACTTCAATCAGGTTGTAGCCTATTGTAATTAGTTGCTTGCATATCTTGGCGGTGGGTGCCTCTAACATTCTAGTGCCTACAAACCTATGGAATGAATTGAAGAAGAAGATGATGATGAAGAATTTGTAGTTTTCTCCTGTAAGGGTTTCCACATAAAAATTTTGTGTCCTCTTGTATTCACATTATGGTTTCTTGATATATTTTGATGTGTTTATGGTTTCTTGATGCATTATTTTATTTATTGATATGTTGCAAATAGTTATGATACGCTGCTACAAAATTGCTCATTGATAAAAAGTTGTGAAATGATAAAATTATTGCCACACTTATTCACCCCTCCCCGAGTTTGATCTTTGGTTTAACACTATACTTAGTGTTATATCGTTATAATCATGGTTGTGATGGGAAAATCAAACTCATAGTCGGGAATTTTCAGTTAAGGACATTTTGGAAAGCTCATTAATTTGTGAGTTATTTTTCTTCAAGTGAGCAGATTTTATGGTTTATGTGGAAGTTAAATAGTTAAGGGTTGATGTGGGGTGTAATAGTCCTATTTAAAATACATGTAAAAAGTATAAGACCAAGTTAATGGGACACGTATTCCAAGTTGAATAGTGAGAAAAACATCCTAATGGGGTGTCACTTGAGTTTATTAATGGCTAAGGAAATTGGCAAAGGCAATGGCAAAGGCTTTGGAAAGGGAAAATGGAATTTTTGGCAAATTTATTTATGAAAATAATGGAAATTAGGAGAAAAGGAAGGTGAAAGGTCACATGTTGCATGTGAAGAGGAAAATGAAGGAAAATAATGGAAAGTGAAGAAACTAGAGGCCTCATTGATAAAAACACTTATGGGGATCAATGGACAGGCTTAGCTAGTGTAACGTTTTGTTAGTTCAGTTTTGGAGCTCTCTCATTATTCTCTCTCTTTCTCTCACTCTTGGACACTTAGAGTTTTCTTGGAGCACTTTCACATTGGATCAAGAAAGGAAAAGAAGGAAAGAGGAAGGAAGAGTAGGATTAAGCAGCTACAACAAGATTCTTTGTAGGTATCGATTGGCATATGTGATTTCCTTGCTAGATCTAGCATGCATGGTATTGCATGTGGTTCTTTGTTGTCATGGAATGAGTTTTTCCAAGTGTGAAATTGTTTTCAGTCTAGCCTTTCCATTTCCGGATAGCCATCGTGTGATGGGGTTCTCATGTTTTACTTGAGATGGATTGCCGGATGGATTCAAAATTGAGTGAGGTGGATTTGTGAAAGAAAGAACACATGGCCTAGTGATCCTTGAACTAGACTACAGATTGTGGTAAAGCCACTGGCCTAGTGACCCCTGAACCAGACTATGGGTTGCAGTAAAGCTAGGTATTGTGTGCCTCAGTGGGCCTAGGAATCCTCGATTGGTTAAGGGCAGGATATACGGTAAAGCCTAGAGGTGGTTGCCCCTGATTAGGCCTATGAATCCTTGCTAGTGAATGATGGGATATACAGTAAAGCTTAGAGGGTGGAGTCTTAGTCAGGGCCTAGTGATCCAATGTGGATCACGGTAAAGCCTAGAGACTAGGAGACAAGGAAATTCCTCACGGTAAAGCCTAGTTTTATTGATTCGGGATGGATTGTGGTAAAGCCTAGTTTTATTAATGAGGGTGAGGTGTTGTAGCGTAAGGAAGCCCTGGTTGAGTTTGGTTTTAAGTCCCACATTCATGCTTGGAATATGGCATGAGGGTGATTAACTGAGAGAAATATTTGGTTCAACGAATCTATGGTCGGGTGGTTTGTGGAAGTACCAAACCTAGTTGGTCATTACATTCATTAATATGAGGTTATTTCACCTTGTTATTTCATGAGTATTATATTGGTTCATATGTGGATTATATGGTTGTTCTATGCTTAGCATCTATGATGTTATTATGTTGGCTATGAACATGTATTATAACAATGGCTATATATGGCTCTCATCATGTTTTTAATTGTAAATGAATGAACAATGTATCTATGGCCTAATAGATGAAATTGCAACTAATGTGATAAGGAAACAATGCCTCATAGAGAATCTCAGATAAGTATGATACCCCTATGCTCATATTTGTTGTTAAGATTTTTGGCTTTCATGTTTGTGATATGTTTGATGAAGTGCATATCATGGCTAGTAGGGGTCTAGTTTATTCCTTATTGATGTTTTTGCAAATGTATCTTTATTCTGTTGTGAAAAATCATTTTTGAAGGTCTCATTGAGTTCTAGGCAGTGACCTCGGCTCTGGGCCTGAAAAAGTGGCACAAATCTCGAAGTCGTAGGCATGACACTGGGGAAAAAATTCCTTGAAAGCTCCCTTGCCCTTATTGTGGGAGCTTCTGGAGCCTCCTAGATGCATCCTTGTCCATATCAAGGGAACGTCCATGGGTTTAATGCACTAAAACTTCAATTGGTATCAGGGGCTGGTTACCTGAGTTGTTGGGATGGCTCCTGGGAATTTTGTTGTTGATGTGGAAGGTCTGTGTGGTGTGTTTACTTTGGTTCCACTTCCTTAAGGTGACTTAGGAGGTTGAAGCCCATTATAGTGGCCTCTTTTCGCATATTTGCCTTGGTCGGTTGGTTACTTAGGTAGATGTGGGATGAGGGTAGTTACATGGGAGGTATTTTTCCTTTTTTTGTTCCAAAATTATCCCCGAGAAGTCAGTGTTGGAATTAGCAGGTTTGGGCATAGGGTTTCATGGTGAATTACAAGGTTCTAATCAACAAGGTGGGGGGATTGTTTATTTCTTCTTGGCCTCTCTTTCCCTGGTTTTGATTTTATGGGTTCTATCTCACATTCAGGTTATAAATTTCTCTCACCCTTTCCTTTTGGTTTTTGTTCTACTTGTTTTTAACTATCTCTCCCTTATTTTAGTTGGAGGTCCCTGTGGCATCTATCAATTTCATATGCTTGTTTCTCCCCCCTCGGAGGGTTGTTCTTCTCTAGTTTTCATCCCCTTCTTTTTGGTTGTTTCCACAAGTGTTTTTTTGTTTAGGTAGTTGAGGCCAGAAAATTTCTGAAATAGTTGGAGCACCCTCAACCTCCACTACAATCCAAGGCTATGTTCTCTCCTTTCTTCTGCAATTTCATGTGATTCTATTCATTTTCCCTTGGTTATGTTTTTCTAATGCCATGTCTCCATCAATATTTTGGCCATTGAGGTAGTGGGAGTCCTCAGGCTACCTTTATTCCATATTCGCAATAGATAACTCAATGATCTATATCCATTATGCGACTATCATACCCATGGAAATCTAAAGAGAAAGTAATTAGGATAAGGAAGAAGCTAGGGTAGAATGCAAGTTGATTTCTGATGCAAGTAGATAGGAAGATGTTCAAAGTTGGATCACATAGATCATTAATACACATACCCAATAGGCCCGGTATATGCAAACCATCCACATCTATTGGAAATTGAAAATAGTCATGGAGAATGTTTTTGTTGAGCAGTTTGAGGCTCAACAACAAATTCTCCTCTATATTGATGAAGTTTAAAGATATATAAAAAAAATAGATGATAAGACTCTTTATCTGTCTAATATGATAGTCCTTTTTATTTATGTTTATTGTTTTGAATATAACAAAATTATCGTTAGAAGATATATACTAATCTTTTAGATATAATTTTGATATTCTCAACTCTTAGTAATTTTTGAACATTAAATTTTTTTAAACTATTTTGATAGTTCGAAAAACATTATTTCTATGTTTCTAATTTGATTTTGTATATATACATATAATCAATATAAAGTATTATCTAACTTTAAAAAAATTACTTACTTTTAAAAAAATTACTTAAAAAACCCATATTTATCAAGATTATAACTAGTGTAAAATGTTTATTTCTTTATATTTATGTTGAAAAGTATGATCAAATAATTAAAAAAAATCTTTGGGAAATTTAAACTCTAATACTGCTATGCAACTATTTATTTTTTGGAAAGGCACCCTATCTTAAGTTCTCTCAGTGGCGAAGTATCATCCCTTTGTTCCTTTTACATGACTATTACTCGAGTGCTTACTCATATCAAACTTATCAGGGGTTATAAAATATTACTCATATCAAACTTATCAGGGATTATAAAATATTTATACACGGTGTTATAAGAAATCATATTCCTTAGTAGCCCTAAGATGGAGTTTGTTTATGCAAGCAATAAATGGGAGTACGAAATATCATAACTCATAACGCTAAACTGATTTTTACCTTCACTAATGGTTGGCTTAGAACATTGATGTAATGTGGTTGAGGAGCTTTAATACTTTCTTGGAAATTTGTTAAAAGCATTAAAAGTGATGGATTTTTATTCTTTATTTTTCAAAATTTTGGAACGTTTAGTAATTTAATGTTTT
>APFE030718540.1:0-33039 GCA_000404065.3 Pinus taeda | reverse complement strand
CTATTATATGTTTACTTCTTTTTGGATTATGTTTTATACTAGTTTTATTTTTCATCCTTAAATTTTTAATAATTTAGTTAATTAAAATGTTATTAGCTAATTATATTTTCTTTCAAGATTATTCTAATTTCCTTGGTAACATTCACGGGATAAAAAAAAATTCTCTCAACAAATTTTACCACCTCAGAATGACTTAGGAACCTTTAAATTATTATTCAATATCTAGTTTATTTTCATATATTAAATTACCAACGGTTTCGCTTTTCCGCAACTCGAGGTTTATACATAATAATCTCTATGGTTATTGCATTGGCTTGGTGCACATTTTATACATTACCCTATGGAATTTTCAAAATCGTGGGGATCGAATGTTCTAAAGCCAGAGCCTTGCACCACCATCTGTCTTATCAATTCTGAGGCTCGACACTCAGTAAAATATCCACTGTTCGCTACTAGGGTTCTAATTTGACGGTGCATGTTACATGGGGTAGTTGGCGTAATTGTTTTCGCCTTCGATCCCCATCTAGCACCGCCATTTTAGTCTCTAAAGTAGATTAACACAATAATCAATTCTGGAACATGAGGACTTCTAGTCCAGTTTTCAATTTATTTGTAAGGGTTTCCACTAGTTATAACCAGCTCAAGAAGACCTTTTTGAAAGCGTCTTGCTATCCATTCATTTGGAAACTTCATTCATTTTTTGAAGTCTTTTCCCATAATTTTTCTAACTGGCTGTAACTAATTAAAGAAAAATAAAATAATTAAATTTTATATTCTAATTTTCTTTTACTAGTCTTTACCAAATTAAATTACTAAATCTCTACGCAGTAAAAGAAAATGAATACAACTATTTACATGGCCAGGGGTGTTACATCTTCCCCCTGAGTGAAACACTGTCCTTGGTACTTTATTTGTGTCCTTGAAATAGACTAGGATGTGATTCACACATCACACTTTCATCCTCCTAGGTGGCCTCTTCCTAGCTAAAGTGCTTCCATTGCACTTTAATCTGGGTGATGGCTCGCTTCCATATTAGCATTATTTCTTTCCGACCCAGAATATGCAAAGGCTCTACCATGAATTCTCGTGTGGTTCTACCTGCCCCATACCACAAAATGTCATTAGCTTAGGAATATTTAATAACATCATTAATTAAGAAGAACATTATTTATTAAGTTTCTTACCTGCAAATTTTTCCAATCAATAATATGTTTAGGGTCATATTAATTTCTTTAGCAAGGAGACATGAAACACATTATTTACCCGTATATAGCTAAGTAATGCAAGATGGTATGCGACAGGTCCAATTATTTCTAGAATTTGGAAGGGTCCGCAATACTGAGGGGATAGTTTTGCACACCCTTACCACTGTAGGGTGATTTTCTTAGGTCTCACTTGAACATACAGATTATCCCCTGCTTGAAACTCCTTGTAAGTTGTTTTCCTACCTGCATAAGCTTTTTTCCTATCTTGAGTAACCTTCAAATTTTGTTGGACTTTTTTCACATTCATCTCCATCTCTGCCAACATATCCGGACCTATCAATAAATTATCTTCTAGGCTATTCCAGTTAATAGGTGTTCTACATCTTCTTCCATATAAGACTTCAAAAGGGCTCATCTTCAATGATTCATGGTAATTGTTGTTATATGCGAATTCCACCAAGTGTAGGTACTTTTCCCATTTACTAGGCTACTATATTACATACATTCTTAACATATCCTCTCACACCTGATGCATTCTCTCCATCTACCCATCATTCTGTGGGTGATAAGTAGTGCTATATTGTACTTGAGTCCCTAAACTAGTAAAGAGAATCTTCCAAAATGTTGATATGAATTTTACATCTCTGTCAGAGATCACGATTTCTGGCATTTCATGAAGTCTAAAGATTCCCCACATAAATATGTCTGCAATTTGCACGGTTTATATGTATATTGAACAATAATGAAATGAGATAACTTAATCAATTTATCTACTACCACCATAGTTGAATAATTCCGTTTCATAGTTTTAAGTAAGCTGATAATAAAATCCATAATTACTTCCCATTTCCATTTTGGGATGGGTAGTGGGTGAAGAAGTCTAGCTGGGTGTGTTATAGATCCATTTGGGCACATCAAATCCCAACATCCAAATCAGTGTTTTAGGGATCATCAAACCCTAAATTCAATTGCTTCATGCCCTAACAAGTCACCCCTTTGAATGCCTCCTTCCCAGACAGTTTCATGACTTGAAGACATCCATAAGTAGTCTCTAGAGGGACTGGGGCAGGTAAGCCCTTATGAAGGTGCACTGTAGACTAGTTAAGTCCACTGCCAGGGTGCTCTGCAGAGCAATTAGGCTTCCTTTCACCTGTGTTGGGCGAGAATGAGCGAAATTCACATAGGGTTTGGGGAATATTCTTATGTTTTGGAGTCATCTAGAAGTTTCCCTCACTTATCAACTCCTATGAGTTCGAAAATGGATGAGGAATGAGTTAAGGTGCATCCTATCCTCTCATCCCTTCCTCCATGGAACTAATTCTAAGTATGGAAGGCCATTCAATGCCACCATTAATGACAAAACCTCCTTCATCTTCCTATAAATTGACCACTCATCCAAGTGATCAGGCGCTGGATTATGTTGAATTGTAAGGATATAATGCTGCTATGAGATTTGGCATTGAAGTAAGTATTGTGATGCTACAAGTTTATCATGCTTTTGATGTGATGTAGATGGGATCCAAGGTGGAGGAATGGCTTTGAATCAGACACCAATGGTTGTAATTCCTTCTTCTATCTAATAAAGTTTTTGAACCTTTTTCCCACATGTTTGTATTGTTTTATAATGCTTATGTGTGTGAATTGTATCTGATTCCTTTCACTTATATTCAATAGATTGTATGCTTTGATCAGTTTTTGTCTTCTGTTGTGTTTACTGGGTACTTCTAAAGCAGATTAAGTACGGGAAGGAGCGACAAAATCGATACAAGGGCGACGAGAGGAAATCGGAACTACAGGTAGGCCTTCTACCTTCTCATCTTATCTATTACTTATAGGAAAAGTCTAAAACACTTTAAACTGTTGTTCTAGATATAGCTACTTATCTAGGGAATTAGTATTTATTCGTAGATGCTAAATTTTCCAAAACAAATTGGCGACTCCGCTGGGGAAAACTATCACCTTTCCTAGTAACTTAATCACTTCCTAAGACATCCTTGTAGACCCTACTTGTGTTCATTGACTATATTTTAGCTTTTTTGAATTGAATTTTGGTAAAAAATTGAAGTTAGATGACTCTTGAGTGGCTTCTCAGAAATTAGCGCAGGCTTGGTCAGGGGATAGTGCTCTGCAGAGCACCCTTGAGTGAGAGATAGTGCTCTGTAGTGTAGTTAGGCCCTCTTTGACCTGCACTGATCAACCTTAGGGAAAAGTTTCACCTTTGGAATGTGTTTTTGCCAAATTTTCTCTACTTGTTTGCTTGTTGATTGATCAATGAATGTCATGTCTCAGAAAATGAGTTTTTATCTCCTGGTCTAGCCCAACTTTGATTGGATTGATTAATTTTTCTTCATGTTTTCTTTGTCATTATCAATCAATAGTAAAAGTTAGGATATAATTGATTAATCTTCATTCAAAAGAAAGTGTCATAAAGTCTTCTCTTCCTTCGAATTAGAACTGTCGTAAAAGTCTTTGTTCTTATGAAAGATTGATTGATTGTATGTGCATATTTCCTTTTGTTCATATTCACATTAAGGAAATAAAAAAGAAATACATGGACATTGCATTGAAAAAGTTTGAGTGTGTTAATAGGAATAGTGTAGGAAAATTGCATTTAGATTGTGCTCTTTGCACTTTGATCGAAAGAAATTTGATTGCTCTATCCCTAAGTAGTTAGGATTTTCATCGTTAAATTGAATGGAAAGAATGCTTATCATGATAGTTGAATTCTTAGGAATTTCAGAATACATCACGTGGTGAACTTGAAAGGAAAATTCCTAAGCAAGATCAACCTAAAATTAACATTAATTTACCTAATGGAGCATTGTCATTAACGAGAACATTTAGTGGTTCTAGGCTAGAGATGTGTTCCGACATCGTAAAATAAAGCAGTTGCCGCTAACTTGTCTGTAATACATCCCGAGTGTGATACCTCATTCCACGTACGTGAGTATATCATAGCTCATCCACATACCTTCGGGTATATAGGGCAGTGTTACAGTACATAAAGTATATGGGAATGCTCTCACTATGTGGTTTTGCATTAGACATCGCTTATACGGATTGGGCCTCCACGTACTTTCGGGTATATATGGGAGGACAACACTAGGTTTCTATCCATCCTTAGGTAACTGAGTCAACCTCCTTGTACACTGTGATACACCGAATGTAGTGTTCGGGGAGATTTCCTACCCATACTTCTTGGTTCGCCATGAGGTATTTTGCAGTTCATAGTTGCTTGGTAAACCTTTTGCCTAGATTATCCCTCTTTTGTTTTGTTTTGTTACTTTGATTAAAATAAAATTAACTGACCGCGGATAACATCCTCCATGATCAATCCTTAGTTGATCTTAGGTTGAAACATATGGCGAAAAATCTGGAGTCCACCGATCAAGGAATTCCTTTTGATGGGAATCCTAGTCCTTTTCCTCCTTTTGAAAATATTGGTGATCGATATATGGCTACATTTTTCCTTCTGGGATTTACCATTGGCTTGCAAGTATGGTTGTTTTCAACCTCCTTGGTTCAAAATGTTTTGATTTTTCCACAATCGAGTACTCCTCCAACTGGAAAAAAACAACCTCCAGTTGATCCTAAAGTTGACCCTTTGCTTTCTTCCTCGGTTGTTTCTATCTCCCCTTCTTCGTCTTCACCTAGTGAAAGTATTGGTACTAGTAACCAGGTGGCTAAGAAGAAGAAGAGAGGGAAGAAGAAGAAGAAGAAGAAAATTCAGCAGAGGGGCAACCAAGCAACCATTGCTTTGAATGCAACATATGATGAGAAACCGTCCATCAAGCCTCACAAAGTTCGATATCCATGCAAACTTTGTACGAGAGACCATGTTCTTCGAAATTGTCCTGATATTCCTCAGATCTTAGAAGAATGGTCTTCCTGTTCACATCATCTTGTGCCATCAACTTCTAGAGATCATGCTAGTGACACACCATGAAATAGTGGTAGTAAAGTTCATGGAAAGAAGGGTAAAGTTATGTTTCCATGTAGGTTATGTGTAGGGACTCACCCCATTAATATTTGTCCCTATTTGGATGAAGCCAAAAAAGTGTTGGATAACCGTCCTGCTTCACCACAGTGACTTCCATCTGGTTACTGGAGATTCTCCCTTAATCCTTCACTAGTTGATGAATTGACTGATTCAAATCAACCGTCAATCAAAGCCACTCTCTATGAAAGTGAATCCTATGAGTCTATACCCGACCCAAATCAACCGGTCGAGGTAACAGTTGACCCGATTCACCTTCAACTAATCGTACCTTTCCCACAGAGAGTGAATATGATACCACTTAGGTTCTTTTTGTTTCTTCAGATTCTAATGAGCTTGGGGGCATCCATCAAGATAGGAGGAAAATCATCTAGTTCTCGTAACTCAAGGGGTTAATTCTTCAGTTTCTACGGCACCCCCTCAAAGTAGTCTATTCAATTCCTTTGATTGGAATCGACTGGCAGGATTCTTGCCTTCCTTCTTATGTGCCTTTCCAAATCATAGTACAAGTTTGTAATATGATTGTATCTGGAACTATTATAGATGAAGGTGCATTAGTGAGTATCATTTCCCCAACTTCTTAGAAAATGCTCGGTTCGCCGCCACTTGTGCCTGTTACCCAAAATCTGTTGGATTTTAACAGAGGAACCAGTCAACCATTAGGGACCCTCCCTTAGTTACCTATTACTTTGGGAGGAAAAATCATTTATCTGAATGTGATGGTAGTCCCAAGCCCTTTAGATTACAATTTACTTCTTGGGCACGACTATGTTTATGACATGGGAGCTATTGTTTCAACACTCTTTCGAGTGATTTGTTTCCCGCATGAAGGAAAAATTGCCACCGTTGACTAGCTTTCATTTCTTGGTCCAAATATGGCTCCTAGTCAACCATATTCCCTAAATGGTCATTTGTACCAATGGTATCATCCCCGCCACGGGTTAATTATGTGGCAACATGTTCCATACCTACGTCAACTGACGATCAATTCAATGATCTTGTACATTATGTACTGGGGGCATTAGAACCAGATCTCTCCTTCATGACCTTATGAGGATAATTCTTTTACTATTTCAACGTTGTTAAAAAATGAAACAGGTATGAGGATAGTTATTTTACTGTGTCAACCTCATTAAAAGATGAAACAGGCCCCATGAGGAAAGTTCCTTGTCTTGTGTCAACCTCATTAAAAAATGAAACCAAGGATATGAGGAGAGTTCCTTGTCTTGTGTCAACCTCGTTAAAAAATGAAATCAAGGATATGAGGATAGTTCCTTGTCTTGTGTCAACCTCATTAAAAAATGAAACCAAGGATATGAGGATAGTTCTTGGTCTTGTGTCAACCTCGTTAAAAAATGAAACAAAGGAGTATGAGCATAGTTCCTTGTCTTGTGTCAAGCTCGTTATAAAATGAAACAAGGAATCCGAGTAGAGTTCCTTTTCTTGTGTCAAGCTCATTAAAAAATGAAACAAGGTCCCCTGGAGCAAAGTTCCAAATCCAGTCTTTGATTAGATCTCGTAAAATCCCAGTTGAGTCTTTCACTTGATCTCGTAAAAGAACCTTCATTCCATCCACCTGATAGCCACGAGTAGTCTACTTAGGTGAATGCAATGAAGCTTGGGGGGCATGCACCTAGTGGTAAAATCAAGTTTCCCTGTAGGTTATGTGAAGGGAATCACCCCATTCACCTTTGTCCCTATCTGGACAAAGCCAAAAAGGTGTTGGATAATTGTCTTGCTTCACCGCAGTGACTGGGGACATGTAAACGAATTTCAAGCATAGTTTTTCGTTTTAAGCTTGTGTAAAAAAGAAACTGAATTCAAGCATAGTTTTTCGTTTTAAGCTTGCATAAAAATGAAACTGAATCCAAGCATAGTTTTTCATTTCAAGCTTGTGTAAACATGAAACTGAATCCAAGCATAGTTCCCTATGGTTCAAGCTTATGTAAAAATGAACCCATTTCCATTTTTAACCCTCGTGATTTCCATTCTATCAGCCTCTTTCGTCAGATGTGCCTGGGTTTTTCATCGCATTGCCACCATCCCTTTGTTCGATCATACGCTTTCACTTGGTTGTTTTACCCTTTTTGAGGAACAGTTGCAATGAGTGGTCTTATTAGCTAGCCTCTTCACATAAATCAACATGTTTTGAGAAGTTCCAAACATCATCGAACCCAGTTGCTACCCTAGACACCACTCGTTCCTCAAAATGGAGTCCTCTTTAAGATATTTTCAGACTCTATAAATATGAAAAGATTGCCGAGTGCTTGTCCTTTCCATCTCGTTAACAGATTGGAAATGATATCTCTCTTGTATTATTTTACATTTTTTCGGGCTTGAAAGATTAATTTACGAAAAAGAACTTGTGGAGTTTTCTTTTTGTCCCTTTTCAAACTCTCTAAACATGAAAAGGATCGAGTTATCTTTGTCTTTAAACTCATTAAAAACATCAAATAGCGACAAACTTGTCCATCTAGGCAAGACCGAGTTTCATCTTCGCTAGACTCGTTAAAACATCAAATAGTGATGAATTCGCCCAAAGGGTGAAATTATACAACAAGCATATGTTATCCTCCTCAAGCTTGATAAAAATAAAGAGGTACTGGTCACCAATGACTGGGGAAAATGGAAAAAGGCGAAAAGCACTTAATGATAACAGGTTACTCTTGAACATGAGACTTTCACTCCATCACCTTGACTATTTGGGTTGGGTTATTAGCTTGATGGTTATCACACCATTGGTCTATCATACCATCCATCACTTTGTTTTGGGTCAATGCTACCAATTCACTTTAGTTTCGCCGACATGTTCGAGAGAAGTCATTTAGTCAAAATTCATCTGTTACAATACCATAAATCTTCATTTTCACGATCGCCATTCTTGAACCTTGTGTCATCAGTCAAATTCCTTCTCTAAAATCACTACACCCGTTTCGTGTCATTGATGTGGGATACATCAAGGCCCTCCTGCAACAAGTCGCTTCTTGTCGACATCAGCTCATTATCTAAGAAGTTGACTTAGAAACACCCATTCAGTACCTTGAAGCTTGCATTCATCAATGGCAGATTTCTCACTTCCGACGATAGGCATACATTAATGGCCTTCGACTGAAAGACTTTGTATGGTGTTTCACATAAAATCATCCATTCACACCATGTAAAATGTACTGCAGTACCTTGAGGATCATTATCATTATCGGTGATTTCTCTCGCATCTGTTAACAACTCACATCATTGGCTGATAATCAGATGGTGTCTTCTCATGTTCAACTTCAGATCACATATTTGCATGGTTAGACTTGTACTTGAGTGAATGGTTGAATGAGATTGAAGACCACAGATCTAGTTTTATCCATCCAGGCTACAATTTCAGGAGTACTAAATCATATGTACAATGGATTTACATTTATAGTCATTCCGATCATGGGTCTATATCTGTAGACGATTGTTTATGTACATGTAATGAAAGTTTATAAGCTGAGCATGGTATGCCTTCCCTTAGCAGTTCATGTAAAATCAAATATCATGATAAATGTATTGTAATTGATGCTGGTCACCTTCCATTTTGATACCTCCTCATCACATTGTAAAGCATTTCATTTGACATTGGCATTTTTCCAACTTCATGCTTTAGGGGGCAGCTGTTACAGATCCATTTGGGCACATCAAATCCCAACACCCAAATCAATTTTTTAGGGCTCATAAAACCCTAAATTCAGTTGCTTCATGCCATAAACAAGTCACCCCTTTGATGCCTCCTTCCCAGACAGTTTTATGACTTGAAGACATCCAGAAGTAGTCTCTAGAGGGACCAGCGCAAGTAAGCCATTATGAAGGTGTGCTGCAGAGAAGATAAGTCCACTTCCAGGGTGCTTTGCAGAGCACTTAGGCTTCCTTTCACCTGCGCTAGGTGAGAATGAATGAAATTCATATAGGGTTTGGGGAATATTCTTATCTTTTGGAGTCATCTAGAAGTTTCCCTCACTTATCAACTCCTATGAGCTCGAAAATGGATGAGGAATGAGTTAAGGTGCATCTTATCCTCTCATCCCTTCCTCCATGGAACTAATTATAAGTATGGAAGGCCATTCAATGCCGCCATTAAGGACAAGACCTCCTTCATCTTCCTATAAATTGACCACTCATCCAAGTGATCAGTGGCTGGATTATGTTGAATTGTAAGGAGATAACGCCGCTATGAGATTTGGCTTTAAAGCAAGTATTGTGATGCTACAAGTTGGTCATGCTTTTGATGTGATGTGGATGGGATCCAAGTTGGAGGAATGGCTTTGAATCAGACACCAATGGTTGTAATTCCTTCCTCTATCTAATAAAGTGTTTGAACCTTTTTCCCACATGTTTGTATTGTTTTATAATGCTTATGTGTGTGAATTGTATCTGATTCCTTTCACTTATCAATAGATCGTATGCTTTGATCGGTTTTTGTCTTTTGTTGTGTTTACAGGGTACTTCTCAAGTGGATTAAGTACAGTAAGGATCGACAAAATCGATACAAGGGAGACGAGAGGAAAGCGGAACTACAAGTAGGCCTTCTATCTTCTCATCTTATCTATTTCTTATAGGAAAAGTCTAAAACATTTTACTATTGTTCTAGATATAACTACTTATCTAGGGAATTAGTATTTGTCCGTAGATGCTAAATTCTCCAAAACAAGGTGTTTTTGTTCTATTTTAACATATTGACATTCCAAGAATTTGGCCAAATATTCAATGATATATTTTCTCATACCAGGCTAGAATTATTTTTTCTAAACAACAGTGAATAGTTTTTTATATACTAGATGGGCAACATAGGGTCTTTTTATGAAATTCATCTAATATTAATTGCTTGACAACTATGTGATTGGGGACATATATTCTTTCTCTAAAAGTTAATAATTTGTCTTTATTTATGTTATATTTAGCTTGTTGTTTAGAGATACTCATTTGTTTAGCTTGCTACCACAAAAACAAATACTCAGGATCCTTGTTTGCAACCCCTTTAATTAAATCAGAAAAAATAAATTTTACTTGACAGTATGAAGTATCATATATGTGATGTGATTTTCTACTAAGTGTGTTTGCTACACGATTTTCCTTTCCTTTCAAATGTTTAATATCAAAGTCATATTCACTCAGAAAAGTTGTCCATCTAGCTTTTCATGCATTAAGACTAGGTTATTTATGAAATTAATATGAAATTTTTTCCTAGGGGATAATGCATCCATACCTTCAGGGTGTGCATTATTGCAGTCAATTCTAAATCATAAGCATATTACTGTTCTACATGTTACTTCATTTTTCGGGACTTGTTTGCAATAACATTGCCCTCTTGCATCAACACTCCCGCTGCTCCTTCTCGACACACATTAGTGTAGACAACAAATTCCTTTTTAGGATCTGTGATTTTTAATATTGGTTCCATGGTTAGTAGTTTCTTTAATAGCTCAAGACCATGTTGGCAATCATCAGTCCATTTGAAGCCCTTTCCTTTCTTCTGCAAAGAAGTTGTAGGATAGGCTATTATGGAAAATCCCTCAATGAATCGTCAATAATACCCTGCCAAACCCATAAAAGATCAGATATCAGTTACATTGGTAGGGATTGGCCATTCCATAATAGTTTTTATCTTCTCTAGATCAACAATTATACCCTCTATAGAAATAATGTGTCCTAAATACTAAATTTGATCCTTGTAAAAATCACACTTACTGTCCTTGGCATACAGTTGGTGTTCTCGTAATGTTTATATAACTATTTGTAGGTGCCTCTTATGTTATTCCAAATTCCTTGAGTATATAAGAATATCGTCAATAACAATTAGGACAAAATTATCAAGATAGGGATGAAACACACTATTCATTATGCTCATGAATGTTTTCAAGTCTGAAAAGATGTTTTAGGAATGTCTTCTTCTCTAACTCTTATTTGATGGTATCTATATTGCAAATTTATCTTAGAAAACACCTTAGCCCCTTTGACTTGGTCAAATAGATCATCGATTCTTGCAAGGGATACTTATTCTTAAAAATCAACTTGTTAAGTTGTCTATAATCAATGCATAGTCTCATAGTACAATCTTTATTTCTGACAAACAAAACAAGCACCCCCCATGGAGACACACTTGGGCGAATATAGCCTTTGTCTAATAATTGTTGTAGCTGCATATTCATCTCGGTTAATTTAGGAATACTGATTTGATAAGGGATATTGGACACAGGTGTAGCCCATGGAACATAGTAAAGTCAATATCTCGCTTGGATGGTAACCCTTGCATTTCTTCTGGAAACACATTAGTAAAATCCTGAATAATCAAAAGACTTCCCAAGGAGGTTGACTTATCTTTTGAATTAGTAAAACCTACTTGGACTATGTAGATATGACATCCCTTCCTAATCCACTTACCTAACTAAGATGTTGTAATTGGCCGCAACTTAATAGATCTTTTCACCCCTTGTATTTCCTACCTGACCCCCTCCTAAGTAAGACAACTAATAGTTTTCTCCTTAAAATTTACTAATGAACAATGTTTCTCCAACCAATCCATCCCAATTAGTACAACATATGATCCTAATGGTAATAAATTCAAGTTTACACTAATTAACTGGCCTATTATTTCAATAGGACAATCATCTATTTTAGCAATCACCCTTCTTTTTTCCCTCGTGGCCAACTATACCAACCAAGGATTTTTTAAATTTATAGGTTTTTAAATGCCACATTTCCACAATTCTAGGACTCACATAGCTTAAGTTTCCTCCTCGATCTATTAAGATTGTCACTACATGGTTATACATATTACCTTTAAATTCGATCATTGTTGGTTGATATTCGGCTTGATGATCATCCAAGGTAGTGTTAATCCTAGGTATGTTTCACACCACCTCTCCAACCGTAGAAACCTCCTGAATGTTAGCCAATTGCTTTGTTCTAGCGCAATGAGGGATTTTTTTTATAATAATAAGGCTCCCCACAACCCCAACATTGTAATGGAGGTATTTGTGCTTGGATGACCTCTAGTTTACTAGACGCTTCTACTTGTTTAAATTCATTATGTGTTTTAAACTTTTGCTGATACTTTCTAGGAGATTTATTAGTTTTTGTGTTTATTTCTGGCATTTCCACTTTTTCTATTCTTATTATTCTGAAAAGGTTTCTGCCCTTTTTTACTATCCCATCCCTTGCTTCCTTCTCATTTCATTTTCATCTACTAATAACATGTGTGTGCCTTTCTGATGGCCTCATTCATAGTTTTTGGATTATCAAACTCTAATCGTTCTTTCATAAAAGCTGGTAAAATACTCATAAAATGTTACACCTTGGAATTCGCCTCTCATATATATCGTACATATCTCAAAAGGGATGTAAACTTGGTCACAAACTTGTCCATGGAGAGTTGTCCTAGTTGAAGATCATGGAACTCCCTTGCTTTATCATCATAAAACTTCTCAGTCAAATACTTTTTCTTTTAAATGTTTATGAAAGACTCCCCAAGTTACCCCTTATTCATCAACAACATGAACATCCTTTACTTTCTCCCACCATAATGTAGCCTTACCTTACAACTGGTAGATGGTTAACCTTTCCTTCAAGTTATTACCACAGTCATAAATTTGGAAGTATTTATTCATGTTAATCAACCATGACTCAACAACTTCTTCCACTTCCCCATCAAAAGTTGGGGGTTTAATTTTCTTGAACTGCTCTCTGAGCTCTCTATTTTCCTTCTTATTTTTTAGGTGATCAGACACATTGTTAGATTCTTCCTCATTTCCACCCTTATCCCCTTCCATATGCTAAGTATGACTTCCTTTAGGTACATTTTCACCTCTTTGCTGCTATTGATCCTCTTCCCTATCTTCATTACCGGAACTAGGTATAGAGTTTCTATCATTCTGATGGTCAGATATGATTTTCAGTATTTGCTCATGGTCCCATGTTAGCTTCTCATTATCTGTCCGTAAACTATCCATCTCATCTCTTAATTGTTGAACTATTTCCAACAACATGGCAATGGGGTTTTAGTGGCCTCCTTCTAGCTGAATCCACATCTCTAGATTATCTCCTGGGATAGGTTTGGAACTAGATTCCCTAGAAGGTCTTGTTGGTTGTGTGCCTATAGCTCTTCTTCTCATCATGCTTCTTTTGTGGTCACAACATGTGTTTTTTAATATTTTTCCCAAATAGGCCACAGTATTAGAAACTTGGCTCTGATACCACTTGTAACATTCGTTAGATAAAAGATTTTTCTCTCAACAGATTTTACCACATTAATTTGACCACCTTAGAATGACATATGAATCTTTAAATTATTATTCAATGTATAATTTGTTTTCATATTTTAAATTACCAATAGTTTTTCTTTTCCACAACTCGGGGTTTATACACAATAATCTCTATGGTTATTACATTGGCTTGGTACTCATTTTACACATTATCCCGTTACATTTTCAAAACCAATACTATTATGTGTTTCATGGTGGCTTAAGAGATCTTTTCCAAATGTTAGAGTTTAGATTTTTTGTTAATTCATTGAATCGTTATGTCATGGGGATCGAATGTTCTAGAGACAGACCCTTGCATCGCCATTTGCCTCATCAATTATGAGGCTAGATACTTGGTCAAATCTCCACCATTTTCTTCTAGGGTTATAATCAGATGGTGTGAGTTACACATGGTAGTTGGGGTGACTTTTTTTGCCTCCGATCCCCATCCGACACAACCATCCCATCTCTCGATCAGCTAGCTCTGCAACTTGTGGCACCAAGGGTTTTTTTTGGCTTTATCTTGGCTTCTGTCACAAGTTAGTTCAATAATCCTTCAATTGTTCATACTAACCTAAAGGCTAACCCAACCTCTCCTTCATTTGTTCTAATTGGACTTTATTTGATTGTGTAGGGTTAGAGCGTGGAATGGGAGAGCCTGCTCACGATTATCTACTCCACATAGTACTTGGCCACTCTCCATTCACAGGGTAACATGATCTATTGTTTGCGAGTGTCGAATGATCAAGGTTGTGCTGGATTTCTTAGTAAATCCTCATACCCTCATTCTGTTTGACTTGCATATTCTACTGGGTTTCTTTCGGAACTTGTTGTTTTCTAATTGTGATTATAGAGGTAAAGCCCCTTGTTTCTATCTTGGTTTCCATCCTTTTTGTCCAAGTTATGTTATTGTGATAAAAATGTTTACGATTTCACTTATACCATAGTGTGACAGAGTGCAAAAGTGATTTAATAATTCATTTCTTTTTCTTTTAAAATAATTTCTATGTTAAAAGTGAGCTCTTCTCAATGTTGGCACATTAACCTATTTTCTCAAATCATGCATGGCTCTAGTGACTAACCTATTCAAGGTTTCAGATTCTTTTCCAGGTTTCAAGTCCTATTACCCTCACTTTGGTTGTCTACAATTTTATGGTCGTGTGTGGGAATTTTATTCTTAGTGTGTAGTTTGTAGCTTTGTTTACTTTTAAATGAGATGCGTACTGAACTAGCAAGTCCTTTCCTGAAGGGGTTTCCCCAATATAATTTATCACGACTTCTGAAGCTAGGCTACTCCTTTTAATTGAACGTTTTTTGTTTTAGATAATTTGTTGAGACCTTCTCTTGAAGGGTTATAAGTTTTGAAGGGACTTCCACGATGGGGTTTCAAGTATGTGAATGTTATATTATGAATATTTAATATATTATACTATATATATAATATATAATATATATATATATATATATATATATATATATATATATATATATATATATATATATATATAAGTCAGTGGAATTTTCTTTGTGATATTTTTCATTTTCTTTCTTCACTGAGTATGAGCGACTCACCAGTTCTTGTTTTTATAATCATGGTTAATGTTAGGTAGGTGATACCCACCAAGAATATCTCACATCTTGATATTACATGCATTACTAGTGAATGGCGGGATATACGGTAAATCCCGGAGGGTGAAGTCTCGATTAGGCCTAGGAATCCTTAACTAGTGAATTGCAGGATATACGATAAATCCTAGAGACTAAGAGATAGAAAAATTCCTCATGGTGTAGGTGGAGAGATACGGAGGCATCCATGTTTGTTTAACGACTAGTGATCTGGTGCGGATTGTGTTAAAGCCTAAGAAAACCTGGTTGGTTTTGTTGCGAGTCCCACATTCATGCTTGGAATATGGCATGGGGGTGATTATTTGAAAGAAATATTTAGTTCAGCCTAATCTATGGTAGGGTGGTAAGTGGAAGTCTCTAGTTTAGTTGGCTGTTTCATATGACAATAAGAGATATTTCCTCTTGTGTCACTAAGTGTAAATGTACTTGTCAATATGTGGTTTCTATGGTTGTACTATCCTTGTTATTATGTTCGTTACGTGTTGGTTATAAGCATGGTTTTTGACAACCTTTAGTTATGGATCTCGTCATGTTTTGACTAGTAAATGAATGAATTATGAATATATGACCTAATATATGATAATGCAACTATTGTGATAGAGAAAAAATGCTTCTTTATGAATCTCAGATAAGTATGAGACCCCTATGCTCAGATATGTTGTTATGACCTATAGATTACATATTGGCAACATGTTTGAGAAAATTCCTGTCATGGTTAGTATGGGTCATGTCAATTACTTGTACTAATGATTGGATTAGTAACCTTATTCAATTACTATTTATTATTTCTAAAATTTTCATGAAGCTTTGGATAGTGGCCTGATTCGTGGCCCTCAAAAAGTAACACAAAATCTGAGGTTATTAGCTCAGAACTAGTTGAAAAAGTCCACAGTCACTGGCATGCCTTGTTGTGGGAGTGACTAGAAGGCCTCAATCACATGCATGGCTTGTCATGGGAGCGGACGAGGGTCCATATCAGTGAAATGTTAAGTTATCTCAGGGGTTGGTCACCTGGAAAGGTTGGTTGGCTCCTAAAGGGTCCGTAGCATGTGTGGAAAGTCATAATGGTTTTGTTTTGTTGGTTCCACTTCCTTAACTATACATGGGGAATTGAATCACATCATAGTAGCCTATCCTCACATGTTTACCCCAATGGACTGGTTAACTTGGGTAAATGTCAGAGGAAGGTGTTACAGGGTGGTATCAGAGCATGGTTCAACACTTGGACTGGATGCACATAATGTGTTTTTCATGCATGCATGTAGGTTGTATATGTGCCTGCTATGTATGCCTGGTAGTGGTCAGTATTACAGTTGTGTTGACATGTAGGAGTTGGTGTTATTATTGTGAGGATGTGTTTTTCATGAATGCATGTCGGTTGTATATGAATTTGTTATGCATGTCAATGTCTATATGTTGTTATGCATTCATTGTCATGGTTGTGGTTATGCACGTATAGTAGGTAAGATATGCAATGTGATGGTCATTTTTATGGTCTTGTGTCATCATGATGCTATTGGTATGTTATGATGTTGATGTGCTGGCTGAGATGAAGCAAAAGATGCAGATAATCAAAGCGAGGTTACAACACTGGACTTTGGTGTAAGAGAAGATCATCATACAATTTTGTATGTTGGGCATATAGGTATGTTAGTTAATGGATTTTTATATGAATTAGGGTTATATACATGTTTTTAATTCTACTGTTTTTTTGTGGTCACATGTATGATAGATGTTAGTTAACCAATGTGATCATATGCACATGCGTCGATTAGTCATGAAGGATAGTAAATTTTTGTTATATGCATCGTGGTCATAAGCATGATGGTTATGGTCATTGTACTTAGGATCTTGATGTTATGTATATTGTGATAATCTATCTATGTAGATGATTTTGGTTATGATACTCAAGTTTGAGTTGATGTACTCGTGATATTATGTTGTACTAATCTAGACTGGCTTGTGTAGATGTGATATCCTCCCCTGAGATACATTAAGATATGAGTTTGATTATGTCGTTTATTCGGTGTTGGATTGTTTTATTATGCCATCTATTCGGTGTTTGAGTGTTTGATTATATCGTCTATCTGTTGTTTGAATGTTTGATTATATTGTCTATCTATTGTTTGAATGTTTGATTAATTGCATGATATGAGTATGTGTCAATAAGATTTCCGAAAGGAATGATCTTGTTTCAAGACACTTGTACTAACACATTATGTGTTGATACAACAGATATGTACTTGATTGTAATTACGTGCTAGATGTAGTAGTATGATTAATGACTGTTAGTTGATTGTGATATGTTTGTTAGTCTTGGTAAACGTTGATTTCAAATTATTAGACATGATGAATTGATCTCTGGAACATGTGATTGACATGTGTGATGAGTTATAGGGAAACATGTTAGGTATTAGGATGACAAGGTAAAATTTGATTTGTTTATATAACTAACAACTATGTGATGTGTTAGCAGATAATAAAACTCAATTGTAGCAAGGGAAAAGTTAAAACAAAGGAATTGGGTGAGAATTACTTTAGGTATGTTTGGAAATTGTGATTCCAAATGAATGGATGCTTTACATGAATACATGAGTTCTTCTTAACCATGATTTCATCTGACATTATGTGGATATGTGCTATATTCCTGAATATGTATTTGACAGGTATAAAAACTAGTTTCTAGTTATAGTTGGATTCGTCAAGGGAATTGGAGTCCCTTGAGAGATGGCATGGATGTGTTAAATTACAAGGCAGTGTGCTTGGCACAACAAGGTAAGATAAATGGTATATTGCTATATTTTTTTATACACTGACGATTATGTGTTTATAGTGGTATGTCGTCGGGGATTGCATGGCAAAGGAAACTGCCATGAAATCTTGTAGAAGGCTCGGGTTGAGCTTTCTCTTGGAGTCATTCAAGAGCCATGGGGATTGAGTCATGGTGTTTGTTGCTAGTCTTGTGATTTTGGTATTTTGTAATTTTTTATGCTTGGATTTCGGTCTTGATTACATCCAATGCATGGCCATGCCACTCTGTTGTGGTGTCGTATTTCTGTTGGGTTTTCATGGTTTTCTTCTTGTTTTTTCTTGCTCTTCCATTTTATGTTTTAAGGGTCTTGGGAATTGGTTGGGGAGAGAGGAAAGTTAATGGAGTTTAGGAGAGTTGAAAGAAACCCAACATGTGACGTAAGGCCTAGATGAAGCTCAGTGCATGTATAAGGGTAGTTGAAGGCAAGAGTATGACAACTAGTTGGATTGGTTGGGTCCATTGATGTAAATGGACAGTGGTGGGACAATCATGAGAAAAGTAATCAAAAAGGTAAAGTAAAAGGATTTGAGGTGTCAGATGCCATGTCTATGTCGAGAACTATTGTTCTCAATGTTGTGCATGTTGTGCATGGATAAAGGGAGTTTTCTTAACCTTAACCTTATGATATCTAGTAATTATGTTGTGATTATGAATAGGCCAATGCGTGTATATGTATATATATGTATGTATGTATGTCATTGTTTGACAGGGTAGTCAGGGATCATGATTGTTTTATTTTGATGTCTATATGTCTATATGTATGCATGTATGTGGTTGTCTGACAGGATCATGATTGTTTTATGTTAATGTTTATATATATGTTTATATCTATGTATCTATGTCACTCTCTGACAGGGTTGTTAGGGATCATTCTTGTGGAGGAATGATTTCTTATACAGGTGAGTGGCATGAAGAGGTTCCTACGTATGATGAATCAAGTGGGAAGAGTAGCCTTGAAAAATATACGAGTTCAAAACCATGTGGTTATGAATTGATATTATGTGATTATACTATGTTTATGTTATGGACAGGCTATGCTAAGTGATACATTGATAAAATCAAAGTAGTGTGATATCTGGCATGCTAGTACAAGCATGGACAGTGGAAAGACACTAGAAGTAAGGTTACCTAGTAGAGACAGTGTGGCTTCTAGGTGTACAATACTATTGTTGTGTATATGTTGTATGTGATGTACCTATGGTGTTGTGTGCATGTTGCATATATAGTGTTGTGTGCATGTTGCATATGTAGCACCATGTACATATAGTGTTGCGTGCATGTTGCATATATTGTATTGTGTATGTATATTGTTGTGTGTGTGTTGTATATGTGGTGCTATGTACATATGGTGATGTCTACATATATTATATGCGGTGCTATTTACATATGGTGCTATGTACATGTTGTATATGTAGTATTGTGTACATATGATGTTTTGTGCCTGTTGTATATATGGTGTTATGTGTATATTGCACATTCAATGTTGGGTATAGATGGTGCTATGTACATGTTGGATATATGGCATTGTGTACATATCGTACTGTGCACATGTTGGATATGTGATGTTGTGTACATATGGTTCTATGTACGTGTTGTATATGTAGTGTTATGTACATATGGTGTTGCATGCATGTTGTACATGTGGTGTTTTGTACATATGGTGTTTCATGCATGATTTTACATGTGGTGTTGTGTACATATTGTACATGTGGTGCTATGTGCAGATGGTGTTGTGTACTTGTCGTGCATGTGGTGCTTTATACATGTGGGGTTGTGTAAACATTCTACAGGTGGTGCAGTGTACATGTGGCATTGTGTACACGTTGTGTAGATGGTGTTGTGTACATGTTGTGCATGTTTTTTGTGCATAAGTGGTATTGTGTACATGTTGTACATGTGGTATTGTGTGCATGTCATACATGTTGTGTTGTGTACATGCGGTACTATGTATGTGCATTGTGTAGTCGTGGCATCATGGCACGTGTATTCATTGTGTTGTACTATGTGTATGCATGTGTATTGTGTTGTACACCAAATGTAAGAGTATGCATTATGTTGTGTTGTACACCGGGTGTAGGTGTATGTGTCATGATGTATATCAGGTGTAGGTGTATGCATTGTGTGGTGTCATATGCTTTGTGTGGATGTATGCGTTGTGATGTACATTGTGTATGTGTACAAGATTGAAGAAAATAAAAAGGCACAGGGTGTTTGCTGGGTGTGGCAACCAATTTGGCGTGCGTACAAAAAGCGCAAAGGATAAAGGTTGAAGCGAAGGACCGATTGAAGGATCAATATCAATATTTTATTTCAATTTTATTACGCATGTGATCTATGATTATGATTTATGATGGTTACATTTGATCTATGATTCTTGTTTATGATGATTACATGTGATTCATGATTTTGATCTATGATTGTTGTGTTTCGAGCTAACTAGATGTGATATGTTTATACATAATGATTTGATCAAAGAGTTAGTTTCTTTTGTTGTGATAGGAAGTAAACAAAATTGCAACTGTACCTTGTTGACGAGCTACCAATGAATTTTGATTTGGATTTATTTCAATTCATTTTGAGTCTAATGAAAATTATGTGCTTAGTATAGGAAAGCGTGGAAAAATGCCCAGTTTGGGTGGTTGGAATTAGTTGTCAAGGAATTGGAAACAACAAAAGGAATTGAAATGAAAATAGTATGTTGGTAAAGCATTCAGGAGCAGGGCCATTGTGGGAGATTGGTACCCAATAGTATCCAATGATTTCCATGAGCATGTTATGACCGTATGATAGTTTCAAGGATGGTATATGCCTTGGTTGTTTGACCTTCCAATGCGAGGAAGCATTTCTAAGGGATGGATCCTTTAGGAAAGGGAATGTCGAGGAACTTGGAAGGTGAATGATTGCACGAAAGGGGGTGACCAGGTTTCCCGAGGGATTGTGGAGTAGAGAAGGGAAGGTGGGGGATGGATTATTTTCAGTCATTAGAATTGCTAGATGGATTTGGATGCACAATGGGAGTGTACCCAGGAACAATGAGCTAGTAACTATTCACTGAGAGGACAACAACAAGGATCATAGCATTGGAAATTGGATGCAAATTTGACTTTGGTAGTATATTTTGGAAGGAAGTGAATCCTAGTACTACTTTTGAGGGTGGAGGTATGAACCTCTGGATTCCCTTGCTGCAGATACAAGAATCATATCCTTTTATTTGTTGGTTGAGAAAATGTGCATATGTGTATATTATTGTAAATACTATATTGAGCTAGATTTATAAAGCTCCATAGACAATATGGTTATTTGTTGGTTGAAGAAAATATGCATAAGTATATATGGCTTTTATTGTAAATATCCTAATGAGTTGTTTTGTTTTGTTTTGTTTGTCTTGTTTTGTTTTGTTTTGTTTTTGTTTTGTTTTGTTTTGTTTTGTTTTGTTTTTTGTTTTTTGTTTTTTGTTTTGTTTTGTTTTTTTTTTTACAGTATAATGTCATTGTAAATACAGTAGTCTTGTTGGTTTGTTTGCTTGTTTTTGTTTTTTTGTGTTTGTTTTGTTTTTTGTTTTGTTTTTCTTTGTTTTTGTTTTTGTTTTTTGTTTTTTGTTTTTTGTTTTGTTTTGTTTTGTTTTTTTTCTTCAGTATGATGTCATTGCAAATACTGCAACAGGTTGTGTTATAAAGCTCAATGGACAATATGTTTTTCTTACAGTAGTCTTGTTGGTTGTAGATGTCATTGAACACTGAGGACAATGTTCCCCAAAGGGGGAGCATTCTGTAACAACCCTAGTCAAAATTCAATTTAATAAAGTTAATATGGTAAAATAATAACCAAGGTCATGGGATATGTATTCCAAGTTGAATGTTGGGAAAAACATCCTAATGGGTGTTCATTTTAGTTATTATGGCTAAAGGAAATTGACAAAGGCAATGGAAAAGGCTTTGAAAAGGCAAAGTGGTATTAATTAGCATTTTATTTATGAAAATAAAGTAAATTATGAGAAAATGAAGGTGAAAGATCACATGTTGCATGTGAGGAGGAAATTGAAGGAAAATAAAGAAAATAGAGGCCTCATTAATTAAAAGGCTTCTGAGGATCACTTCACAAGATTTTTGACATTTTCTGGGTGGAGCTCTCTCACACACACTTAGAGCACTCTAGAATTGGATTAAGGAAAGCAAAGGAAGGACAAAGAAGGAAAAGGGAAGCAAAGATTAAGCAAGGAAGAGCATGACCAAGTGGCTACAACATGATTACTTGCAGGTATCGATTCACATGTGTGATTTCCATTACTAGATTTGGCATGAATGGAAAATGCATGTGTGTATTTGGTTCTCTTGTTGTCATTGGCATGGGTTTTTCTAAGTGTGATAGCGATTTTCAGCCTTGCCTTTCCATTTCTAGATAACCATTTTGTGATGGGTTCTCTTTTATTTGGTTAAGTTGGATTGGCAGAGGGTTTCAAAACTGAGTGAGGTGGTCTCTGAAGAGGAACACAAGGCCTAGGAATGCTTGGACTGGAGAAGATGGGATTGTGGTAAAAATGAATTTTGTGTACCTCGGTGGGCCTAGGAATCCTCGAACGGTGAATGACGTGATACATGGTAAAGCCTAGAGGTGCCTTCCCTTGATCAGGCCTAGGAATCCTCAACCGATGAATGGCAACATATATGGTAAAGCTTGGAGGGTCGAGTATCGATTAGGCCTAGGAATCCTTGACCAGTAAATGGCAAGATATGAGGTAAAGACTAGAAACTAGGAGATAGGAAAATTCCTCATGGTGATGGTGGAGAGATCCAGAGGCATCCATGCTTATTTAGGGCCTAGTGATCTAGTGGGGATTGCAGTAAAACCGAAAGAAACCTATTTTATTTTATTGTGAGTCCCACATTCATGCTTGGAATATGGCATGAGGGTGACTGGGTGAAAGAAAGATTTGGTTCAGTCTAATCTATGGCTGGGTGGTACGTGGAAGTCCCTGGCTTGGTTGGATTTTTCATATGATAATAAGATCTTTCCCTCTTTTGTTTTATTTGTAAATGTACTTGTTAATATGTGGTTTTTATGGTTGTGATATCCATGTTATTATGTTGGTTACATGCTGGTTATAAGCATGGTTTATGATAGACTTCTGTTATGGCTCTCATCATGTTTTGATTAGTAAATGAATGAATGATGAATATATGACCTAATAGATGATAATGAAGCTATTTTGATAAATCAATAATGCTTCTTTAGAAATCTCAGATAAGTATGAGACCCCTATTCTTAAATATGTTGTTATGACCTATAGATTACATATTGGTGACATGATTGATGAAATGTCTATCATGGCTAGTAGGAATAAAATCAAGTACTTTGACTACATTAATAGCCTTATTCGGTTAAAAGTCTCGTGAAGTTTTGGGCAATGGCTTGAGTCATGGCCCTGAAAAAGTGGCAGAGAATATGGGGTTGCTAGCTCAGAACTAGCCAAAAAAATCCATAGTCACTAGCATGCCTTAATGTGGGAGTAACTAGAAGGCCTCAATTGCATGCATGGCTTGTCATGAGAGTGACTGAGGGTCCAAATAAGTGATATGTCATGTTGTCTCAGCGGTTGGTCACCTGGAAAGGTTGGTTGGCTCCTCAAGGTTCTGTAGCATGTGTTGAAGGTCATAATGGTTTTGTTTTGTTGGTTCCACTTCCTTAACTGTACATGGAGAGTTGAATCACACCATATTAGCCTCTCATTACATGTTTACCCCAACATCCCAGTTAACTTGGGTAAACATGGGAGGAGGATGTTACAAAGTCTCTCACATGATGTGGAGCTCGATGCTTATTCATCACTTCCTTGGGTTGCTGATCATTCAAGTTTTGGTGACTTCCCCAATACTATAATTCCATATAATGAGGCCATCTTGGAATCCATGGAAATCTCATATCCATCTTGGAAATAATATCACCATTGGTCATCTTTCCTACCTTCTTAAGAACATATGAATGACGACTTACACCACCTCATTGCATTACAAAGTGCCAGTTGGGTGGAAGATCTTGTCAAAACACATGATGTGTTCTCTAAAGGGATCTTGGCAAACATTTTCCCCATAAATCCCATTGAAATTTCTGTGAAACATAGGATCATAGAAAAAAATTATGATTGGAGTGGACTGCTCTCCAGATGAGATCACTACATATATACCAATCTTTTCAAAGAATTTTGTGGCATTTTCACTTGGTCTTATGAAGAAATACCTGAAATCGATCATTGGATTGTCGAGCATGAAGTAATCAATTACGAAGGAGCTAAGCCAATCAATCCTTACAAAGCTACTTCCATAAAGGTAGAATTAAAAAAAGCTCAAAGTTGAGTTCATCTATCTAGTTCCCTTGATGGCATGATTTTCTATCATTGTTCCTGAAACCAAAAAATCATTCATGTTTTTGTTGACTATAGGGATCTTAATTTGGCATGACCAAAAGATAACTTCCCAACCTCATTCATTGGCTAGATCATCTATGAATGCACCAACAATGAGATTGTGTCCTTCATGGATGGTTTCTTTAGATATAACCAAATACATTTTAAATTGGAATATCAACACAAAATGACTTATATTTTTCTATGTGGTGTGTTAGCTTGTAGGAAACTTCCTTTTGATCTTAAAATTGTTGGTGCCACAATCTAGCGAGCCATGTATTATTCGTTTTGTGACATCAAGAAAATTATGAGGAATATTTAGATGACCTCATTGCACACTCTCCTCAATAAGTTGATCATCCTTTGCATCTATGAGCCATCTTTATGCATTGTTGCTACTATAAGATTTGTTTGAATCCAAACAAATGCATATTTTACATTATTTATGTATGACTTTTAGGCTTCATCATTTCCAAGTATGGGATCATGGTTGATCCTCTCAAATTTGAGGTGATCGTTAATATGCCTCCTCTTCATAGTATCAATCAACTTCAAAGTTTGCAAGGAAATGAAAACTTCTAACATTGGTTCATTTCCAGCTATTCTAATATCAATAAGGGTTTCATGCACCTTCTAAAAACAGATACACTATTTATATGGGATTACTAGGCACAATGATATTTCGATGCCTTGAAAAATGTCTTGATGTCAACCCCGCTATTGAGCCCTCTTGGCTTTTTTTGACAAAAACTTCTTACATTGGCTCATTTCAAACTATTCTAAGATCAATAAGGGTTTCATGCACCTTCTAAAAACAAATACATTATTTATATGGGATCACTAGGCACAATGATATTGTTATGAAACCAGCTTAAGAAAAGATAGATCAACGCCTTAGAATTCAGCCTCTTCGAGGGGGCAACCTCCTTTACATTACATAAATGAACAATTCTTCTATGATTCAATGGACAAAACCTCCTTTCTATATATAGGAGTCTATGGAGTCACAATATAACCCAGCCGACCTAACAATAATAATATAAAGCCACAAAAATAACAATAGAGGGATTCTATGGGCATGGTAATAAAAATATGGGGAAAATAGGGGCTCAACAATATTAATAAGGGATACAACTAAAATAGTAATGGGGTAATCACTAGTATTATAGGGACCTAACAGATATTTCGATGCCTTGAAAAATGTCTTGATGTCAACCCCACTATTGAGCCCTCTTGGCTATTTCGACACTTCATTTTATATCTCATGACCTATAATTTGACTCTAAAAATTGTCTTATTAAAAAGGATGAGGAAAAAAATTGAGAACATCATCTATTACCTTAGCAAAGGGTTAGTGGGGGGAGAACTTCACTATCTATACATTGAAAGCTGGCTCTAGTTGTTGTCTTCACTTTTCAATGGCTTAAATATTACATCGTCTTGCATAAGACCATTGTCATCACTAAATCCAACCCAATACACCATTTGATTAATAGATAAGGCATTAGGGGAAACTATTCCAAATGGATTATCATCTTGCTGTGTTTGACCTGGGTTTGTGACCACAAAATCTAAGAAATCATTAGACTTTGCAAACATGTTATCTAACCTCCCTCCTACTAGTGATGGAGAAGTGGTTACTGATTAATTTTATGATGAGACTTTGTTCCTTATTAGATCTTATAATATGTGGTATGGGGATACACTACTTTATCTCTAGACTCAACGGTTTCAACCCAAGTTTTCTAATGATATCCATCAATGCATATGCCACAATGCCAAATGACATAATTATATTGTTGGGTTTAATTGGCATTACGTCAATGTTTGACTCATGAATAATTAAAACATGTTTTAAATGTTTTCCATGTGGGAGCATACGGTGGCCATTTTTCTGGGTTAGCCACTGCCCAAAAAATCTTATGCATTGGGTGATTTTGGCCATTGATCTTCAAAGGTTGTATGATTATGGTCCAAGGATGTCATAGTTTTTAAATCTATGCCCGTAAAATATGTGCCCATCCTATTTAACTTCATCTTATGGTTGTTGTCAGCCCCTTTACAAAGTTGGGTGTCAAATTCATGTAGCGTAAGCCTACCTCATTCAGTGGGCATAACTATGACATTGTGGCCATAGATTACTTCACTAAGTGGACTAATTCTAGGCTACCTACTCAAATGATGGTGCCACCATGACTCTTTCCTTTTTCAACCATATCATCACTAGGTTCAGTGTCCCTAAAGAGATTATGAATGATAATGGATCTCTCTTTTATAATAATATGATGACTGAATCGAAAGCCAAGTTGGGGTCCCGCCATGAGAAATCCTATCCCTACTACCCTCAAGCTAATGTTCAAGTCGAGGCCATCGACCGTGTCTTGAAAACTATGATCTAATGCACAATTAGGAACTATAAACAAAATTGGAACCTAATTCTATTTTCATCCCTTTGGGCTTATTGAACCTCAGCCAAGACCTCCATGGGGTTTATTCCTTTCCAACTCATATATGACATGGAAGGAATGTTTCCACTTGAATGAAATATACCATCATAAAAACTTGTTGTTGAAATTTTCCAAAACACTTCATCTAAGGAATAACACCTCCTTTATTTGGCCTAGCTTGATGAACAAGATTGTGATTCTCTATTAGTCTATGAGGCCCATCAAAAATGAATCAAACTTTAGTGTGACAATTTTGCTCACCCTTACATTTTTTCAAGGTGACTTTAGGTATATGACCATAAATATGATCAACTCAGTGCAAGGAAGTTAGAACAACTCTAGCATGGTCCCTACATTGTTAAATATGTGTTAAAGAAGGGGGTATATGTGCTCATCTACTATGATGGGAGTATTCTAAATGAGCCCCACAATGGGATTTATTTGAAGTACTATGTCTAGGTTGTTGGGCATGGTAGCATGTACATATGTATTTAGTGTATTCTCTTTTTCTATTCCGCATGTGTGTCACTATTTCAATTTATTTATTATCATGTTTGGTACTTGGTTTGTAGATGTTTGTATCCCCTTCAATCTCATAGCATATGTTGATGGCACCAACCATAGTTCCAAAAACATTGATGCCACCTCTTATGTGGTATTTTTTTCCCACTAACAAACTTTTGAGTTCAGGGGGCATCTTTCTAGTTCTTGCCATTGACAACATTGTGGAATATAGTGCTACCATTGAACTCGTAATCAAGGCCATAGCCTTGGTTTTATTTCACTTAGTGGGTAATATGGACTCTCAGCTTGTGGTATTGTAGTTGAATAACATATACCATGTTCGACATCCTATGTTATTTAATTGTTATCTCAAGGTACATATTCTTAAGCGTTCATTTGACTATATCATTTATCAAGATGTCCCTAGAAGTTCTAATGCATTGGATAATTTGTTGGAAAGCAAAGTGTTAAAGTGGCATTTATCATATGTATAAAATAAAGTAAATTAAATATGCATGTTGTTAACAACATGGGACCATTTACATCATCATTGTAACACATCCATAAGTAACAACTAATATGTATATACATAGAACATAGTTTGCATACTTCATCATAAAACATAGAATTTGGTATAGTGCCAAAATTGGGCTCCTAGGCCTACGATTATAAGCCCAAAAACACTACGCTAATGTACAAATTTTCCTAAAAGGAATCACGCATAGTCAACAAAGATGTCCTATCACTAATCATCATCTAAGTCTTGGTGTGCCCAGTAACACAATGACATCCTGACCACATGGCTAAGAAGACGACCCACCCTATTGGACACACCCATGGTGTGGTATTACATATGTTGCAGAACATCCTCTAGTCATGTTAATGGTAAACCTATTTTAAAACCCTATAGCTTATATTTCACCCACCTCAACTCATTATGGTCATTGTCCTTAGCTTGATCTAAATCTCCTTGGGTCACCAGTGGCTCAACCTTTTTTATTGATCCTTGACATATGTATCGTGACTCTCCCTCTTCTCTCTATGCTAAAATATCTATGTCAGAAAACATGCTAATGATTAGCTCATTATAACAACAAAAAAAAATTAAAAACATGAAAGCACTTTAAAAACACTTTACTCACTTAGATTTCCCCACTGCTCACTAAGGGGAAAAACTAAGACAAGGTCTTGGTGGAAATTATTACCCACATACGCATAGTCATTGATCACAATCAATTATTGCATGAACCAATAAAAGTAGTGAAGATCATATTCCTATTTTGTGTCCCGCCTCCCATCCTACCATGAACTTGATCTACCAGTTCATCTTTCATTTCGTCCACTGGTTCATCTGTAGTTTCATCCTCCCTGGCCTTGGTGTAGAAATATGTTGTTGAAATATTGGCACTTGCTCGAAGAATAAAGAGACTATGATTTTACCATAACTAACTAGGTTCTATTTTCCTTTCCTACATTTGGTTAGATACTCCTTTAACTTTTCCAATAGTCTCTCACACTAGTTAAACATTGTAGGGACCATGCACCGAATTGCAATGTTCACCTAGCTTTTGGAAGCCAAGTGGGGACTACATAAACACACCACTCAAGCCACATTAATCAATATGGTATTAAGAGGAAGGTCCACTATATCCCTAATTGGGATGTTCCCACTTTCCTCTTGAGCATTGGGAATGCAATACTTTGCAATAAAATATTCCAAGGTTCTCTCTTCAACCAATCTACCTCCAGACACCCTTATATGGGCTCCTTTCCTCGAAAGGCCCTTGAGAAAGTAGATTTTGCATCTATATTTAACATTGGTCCCTGTACCTCATAATTTTTCTCTATAAGATCCGAATTATTGGAATATCCTTTCTAGTAGTCTAGGTTGTCCCCTCATATTTTGTGTCCTAGAAAATTTGAGGAGAGCATAATTTTGCAAGGTTATGTTTGCCATGGAATCGACATCATCAGCCTCATATTCTCTTTCCCTCCACCCAAACATGTTGAAAACCCTACAAAATGCATATAGAATGCATTAAAATCCATCCATGTGCAAAAAATTGGTACCAACCCATGCTTTCCCTACACTAGATCTACAAAAAACCCTTTGAATGCTCTACCACTAGGAAAATAGAGAGTTGAAGGGCCCAATAACGATTTATTCACTTCATATGGGAGTGTTGAAGAAACTAAAAAATATCCCTTTTCTTTAATACTAAGCATTGGAGCACACTAAATTTTGATAGGGTCCCCCAATACATAGCTTTTAGGATAAAGCAAGGTAAAAAAATATATCAAATGAAGGAGGAGGTTCATAAGTCTAACCTAGTGGTGACAAAATATAATTTTGTGACTTAATGCTCCTAGGATCCAGACCAAAAAAAGATATAATTGTAAGAGGGTTTATCCATAATTTGTCTCATTTTTGGTTAGAAATGAGCACAATGGTCAAAATTTCCTCCTTTCTATAAGGGAAGTGGGTTAAAAATATCTCCTTTCACATTGCCATACCACTTTTTTTAGATATTTCATTCTTCAAGGTATTTTTCATGCATTTTTATCCTTTTATCATGCTACTAATGATTCCATAATGAATTTTTGGCTATCTCTTGAATTGGAACATGGATTTTGTACCTTTAACTTGAGGCATACCTTTGAAACTATCTCATATAGTGTTAGATCCACATCAATCTTGCCACTACATTTTTAACCTTTCCTTCACTATTTCACTATGCCTTAGGTCCCACCCCATAAGGTTGCAACATTAACCATTCCCTTTTGAACATTGTAACTTGTGTGATAGAGCCTACCCTTCACGAGTGCCCTAAAATAGCACCTGATTATTGTTTTGGTGCCCATGTTTTGTTTATTTGTAGCTCGAAGGATCCTCTTTAGATCCCTCCATGACATGAAAATTAAGCCTCGTGCCTCTCTTCTTCTATCATTTCTGGCCATGTACCACCCTTATAGGAGATCCCAACTTTTTTTATCATTGCTTTTTGGTTACCTATTCCTATGATCCTCAATTTCTTACTAGAGGTTGTTATAATTTTGCCTAGCTTCATCAGAATTTCCCACCTTGCAACCATGCTTGACCTTTTTCCTTTGCATTAGTTTTTCCTCCATCTTGTAACCAATATCACCCTTTCTGAGAGACCACTGCAATCAATGGATTTCCATTTCCAGACACTTTTCATCCACCCCTTTCTTTACTTAGGTTAGTTCTAGCAACGTCAAAACTATATGCATACCAATATCCCATTTGTCTTGTTAGAATGAGATTTATTTTGGTTCTCTCTTCATGCTCCTTAAACAATGAAAATCTTGAGCTTCTTTTGCCATTTTTTCATTCTCATTAAACAACGAGAAAGACACACGTGTACTTTTATATCTTTTTTGGACTCGCTATAAAACTTATGAAGAAAACATCAATTTGGGTATTATTTTAGCTCTTTTTCAAACTCATACAAACTTAATGAAAAAGACACTATTGAGCTCACTTATATTCTCTTTCATTCTCATTAAACAATGAACAAGATCATCTATGCAAAAATGCAAAGGTGGGGAAACTATATTGTTCCTTTTCTTTTTTGATGGCAATTGTTAGTCACCCTTGAACATGGAACTTATTTGAGTCATCCTCTTCCAAATTTTTTTTGCTTATATTTAGAGCCACACCATTAACATGAATCAAGTCACTATGTTATTGAGTTAGTATCTCACCCGATTGGTTACTCTTCTAGTCCCCGTGTTGTAGTGATGCCTCTTATGTCACCACTATTTCTATATGGTATTCTTCAATCCAAGTTGTCAAGTTCGTATTTGTGTCGTGCTGTTATATGTTCCATTAGAGAAATTTTGAGGTCTAAAATGGGCCTCCTAAGAAATATTATAAAATAATAGTGGAAATAAGAAAATAATATTAGATTACCTCATTAAGTTTTGGAGGAAAAAAAGAAAAAATACTTTTTCAACTCATATTTTCAACTTATATCCCTACAATTTTACTCAAGTTTCGAGCAAGAGCACTCATTGGATGTGAAATTTATTTTTTCATCCAAGGAGTACCCATGTTCCATACTTTCAATGGACCCTACCATACGAAAAATGTGAAATACGCAAAAAAATGTGATTGCAATCATTTTTTTTCTTGTGGTAGGGTCCATCGAAAGTATGCAACATGGGTACTCCTTGGATGCAAAATTAAATTCTGCATCTAATAAATTCTCCAACTCAAACTTTGAGTAAAATCGTAGGGAGATAAGTTGAAAATACGAGTTGAAAAATTAGTTTAATTTTTTTTTTAATCTTTTTGCCTTTTTACTCCAAAAATGGTGAATCACCCCCCATGGTTTACATCATCATATTGAATCTATTGGTTCTTATAAAGTTGATTTTTTTTGTACATTTTTCTTTTGAGGCCTATTTTTAACCTCAAAATTTCTCTAATGCAAGGGAAGTTCTAGTTAGAGTTGACCATTTACAGTGTCATTCTTCCATTTGCATTGGACATCCTTGTATTAGTTGTGCATTAGTTCTTCATATTATATCATCATAACTCTCTTGTTGATGTCAATTTGATGTTGAATTATGGTGGATATAGGAAGTCCCTCCTTCGAAGGATCTCTTCCCATTGACATCAACACCTTATGTGGGTTATATATCCAAGCAATCTAGTACCCTGGATTTTTCAGTGCTCCATGGAAGGATTAGTCGTGGTTGATAGTTGGTTTTCCTCATTGGCCCATATTTATCAATTTTATGAGTGCTCGATATCATCTCATTCATTCACACTTGATAGATTGTGCCAAGTACCTTGGAATCCATCTTCATCATTAGTGGTCTCACTCGCATTTGTTAATGTTGTCCCTTAATGCTTGGTATTGAGACAATCTCTTTGCATGCTTGACATCAGCTCATTCATTCTCATGTATTTGAATCATGCCATTAGGATAAGTGTTAGGCCCCTATACGACTAGTGTAACCCCTTATTTTTATTAGTACAACCCCCTTATTAAATTGTTGTACCCATGTAGTCCCCGTATTGTTATTATTGTGCCCCATCGAAGCCCACTAGTGTTATTATTGTGCCCCTTATTATTGTTATGTCGGCTCTGATTATATTATGAACCCTTAGACTCCTATATATAGAAAGGAGGTCTTGTCATTTGTATCATCCAAGAATTGTTCATTTGTGTAATGTAAAGGAGGTTGTCCCCTCGAAGAGGCTGAATTCTAAGACATTGATCTATCTTTTCTATCTTTTTGTGAGCTGGTTTCATACCATTTGGTATCAGAGCTTTGGATTCTAGAGTTTTGCTGCTCCAAACAGATCATCGTGGCATTTGCACTATAACTTTTTTTTCTGTGACATTTCAGATGCTAAAAAAAAAACCCATTTGGGAAGAAATTGTTATGAACCTTGGGTATGAATTTCAGAGCTTTTTGTGCTATATTTGCAGAGATATGATTTGAGGAAGCTTTCCTTTTTACAGACTCCCGAAATACATTCCAAACATGCGACCAGGGGAAAATAGTCATAACTTTTGTTTTGATCATCATATTGAAATTTCATAAGAAGTTATAGAACAAGGATGGACTGTAGTTTCTTGTATACATTTTTCAGATATAAAGGTCGAAATAGTGACACGTGGCACGTCATACAAGTTCGCTCTACTGAACTAGTATATAATCAGGTCATCGTGGGAGATTTGACATAACTCTTCCTTGGAGAATCCAATTTGGATCAGACTGGTGGCATTAGAAAGAGGACACAGAGGG
>APFE030718536.1:0-13545 GCA_000404065.3 Pinus taeda | reverse complement strand
TAGCTCAACTAACCCATAGGAAAAGCATATTTCCTTTTGGAAGTTGCATGTGCCACATCCGTAGCTCGAACTGAAGTGTTGCAAGAGGATAAGATAATGTTTATAGTCCAAATATTATTAAGAGCTAATAATATTCGACTGTTCAATTTTTAGATTGGTAGTCTAAAAATAGACTCTGCCCATATGTCTAAAAATAGAAGCCCATTTATTTTTACCAACATGACCAATCATCCATAAATAGCATCCTGCAACTCATAGACCATGATCCATATGTCTAAAAATAGACATAATCTAAAAATAGACTTTGCGCCAAAAATAGCCTGCGTGCCCACTTAGTGAAGGTGACTTATTTTCACTAAGCTTCGTCATCTTGTTGCATTTTCAACACTCCCTCTCAACAAGGTATGGATTATCTGCAACCCCTATCCTGCCTCTGTGGTATTCGAATTTGCACCTGGTGAGCGCCTTCATCAAGATAGCAACATCTTGATCCTCTGTGGGAATATATGAAAGTAACATGATTCTCCGCTGCACACAATCTCTGATATGATGGTACCTGATGTTGATGTGTTTGGATCTATCATGAAATACTGGATTAGCTGAGAGTTTAATGCAACTCTGGTTATCACAATAAATCATAGTAGGCTCCAAGTGTTACCCGAACAACCCGACCAGGATCTTCCTCATCCATATAGCCTCACATGCAGCCAAACTTGCTGCCATATACTAGGCCTCTGTTGAACTGAGTGCCATGGATCTCTGCTTCCTATTGTACCAAGAAATTGTTGTTGACCCGATACTGAAGATCCCTCCAGATGTGCTCCTTTTTTCCGTTGGGCTCCCTGCCCAATCTACATCTATGAAGTCACATAGCTTCACCTCATCCTCATGTCTATACCAAAATCCATATCCCGATGTGCCTCTAAGATAATGCAATACATGCTTGCCTGCCTTCCAGAAGAGCTTGGTTGGCTTAACCATAGCTTGTGAAATTTGGTTAATAGCATAGCATATATCGGGTCGTGTATTGACCAGATACATAAGCGACCCCACCAACTTTTGGTAAACAGTGGCATCCACTACCTCCGCTGAAGTAGCATCCTCCTTCCTCCAACCTCCACGAAGAGGAGTATCAACAAGCTTGTAGCCATGCATGTTGAACTTCTCCAGTATCTTCCAGGCATACTTACCCTAAGAAACAAATAGTCTATCACTGCGTTTCCAAATTTACAATCCCAGGAAATAATGAAGGAGGCCCAAGTCCTTCATCTCAAACTCTCTAGCAAGATCCTCCTTGCATGAAAGTATCAACAACTCATCTCCCATCAAAATCAAATCATCTACATAAAGTAAAATGATTACCAACTTACCCTCCACCGCAATCTGGTATAGGTTAGGATCCACCTCACTCTTGGAGAATCCATGTTCGGTGAAATAACTATGTATCCGTGTGTACCAAGCACGAGGTGCTTGTTTCAACCCATACAACACTCTCTTGAGCCTGCACACATGCGACTCACTGTTGAAGATATTGAAACCTTTGGGCTGCTCTATGTACACCCCCTCAATGACTCCATTGAGGAATGTAGTCTTCACATCCATCTGATGGATGTGCCACCCCATCTGCACTGAGAGAGCAAGAATCGTCCATATGGAAGAATACCTTGCGACAGGTGAAAAGGTCTCCTCATAATCGATCCCCTCTATCTGTGAGAAGCCTCGGGCAACAAATCTTGCCTTGTACTTCTCCACACTCCCATTAGCTGCCTGCTTCACTTTGTAGATCCATATCGAACCCACCACTGATTTCCCCTCTGGCCTTGGGACAATCTCCCATGCACTGTTTCTGACAATCGAATCATACTCTTCCACCATGGCATCTACCCATGTGGGATCCTCCATAACTTCCTCGAAAGAGGATGGATCATTCACGACACATTCGCTTAGAAGGGCCATGTATCCAGTGTACCGATCAGGTGACTATCTCTATCTGCGTTGTGTTGTAGGTGGTCCTACAACCTTCTCTGCATCTTGAGCCAGTCGCTCAGCTTCTGTAGTGCGCTTTTGCCCTCTGATGGTTGGCACTGCATGAGTGGTGTCTTCCACTCCATGAACTTCATCTTGTGGCTGATCCACATCCTGAAGCTCATCCTCAGGAACTAATAGCTCCTCATCTGCATGCAAGTGTGTCTCCCTCTCAAGAAAACACTTCATGGATTTCTCCTCCTGAAATTTGGTATCCCGTTGCACAACAGTCTTGCGACTACTTGGAAAATACACATGATAGTTGTGGGGCGTATCAGTGTACCCCACAAATATCCCAACCTCTGCAGTCGGCTCCAGCTTCTTCCTGGCATCCTTCACCACATGCATGTAAACAGGAGAACCAAAAATCCTCATATGGGAAATATCAGGCCTCTTACCAGAATAAGCCTCCTCGGGTGTACTCATGCCAAGTATCTTGTGAGGACAATGATTTTGTACATATACTGCAGTATTACATGCCTCCTCCCACAAGTGAAGGGGTAGGCCCTGATCATGTAACATCGCCCGTGTAGCACCCACGATTGTTCTATTCTTCCGCTCAGCAACCCCATTCTGCTGTGGGTTATGGGAAGCTATGAGCTTTCTTCAAATCCCTTCTGCACTACAAAAGACCTTGAACTCGCCAGAGATGAATTCACCACCATTGTCACTCCTAAGAGCCTTCACCTTCTTCGCCGATTCCTTCTCGACCAATGCTTTGAACTCACAGAACTTTGAGTATGTCTCGCTCTTCCTTTGCATGAAGAAGATCCAACACTTTCGAGAGAAATCATCAACAAAGATCACATAGTACTTGTGCTTTGTTGTCGAAGCTACTGAGAAAGTTCCACACATGTCTATGTGAATTCTCTCAAGGATCATCATGGCATGACTATCCTTCTCATGAAAGGTGGCTTTCACAAGTTTTTCCAAAGTACACCCCTTGCACTGATATGACTGTGCAAGGGTGCCTTTAGGAAGCCCAGAAGAAATCTGTTGCAGTATCTTCAAAGCTCCATGGTGAAGGTGGCCCAATCTCTAGTGCCACAGCTCGACATCATCCTGGCTCACCACTCCTTCTACCTTGCATGCCATTGCTGCGTAGCCATCTACATGCAATTGATAAAGGTTCTTGACTCGAACCCCTATCTTTCAGGTTTCTCCAGTTGTCTTTCTGCGCAGGAAAGCCTTTCCCTTGCTGAAGACAACATCATATCCCTTGTCTTCTAACATCGCCACAGAGATACAATTCTTCTTTAATCCTGGACATGCATCACTTCCTTCAATACGAAGGATTTACCAGACTCCCTCTCGAAGGAAATGGTACCGATACTCGTCGCACTGTATCTACCATCATTGACCATCTCAATATGGACTCCAAGATCTTTCTCATCCAGATCAGAAAAAAAATCTCAATCTCCTGTCATGTGAAAAGACGCACCACTGTCCAAGAACCATATTGATCCCATCACACTTGATACCAAGCATTCCATCAACGAAAAATCCAGCTCAAACTGCGACGCTAAGGCCTCTCCCGCTGCAGATCCAGCAGCTTGCTTATTTTTCTTCTTCTGCAGACAATTTGTGGCATAATGTCCGTGCTGGTGACAGTGAAAGAACTTCACCTTGGACATGTCTTGCTTCTTTCCTTTCACACCGGAATGAGAATATTTCTTGTTCTTCCCCTTCTTTTCTTTGGTAGCCAAAGTGTAATTTTCTTCATCAAATGCTTTTGATGAAGATCCATCCCTAGTATTATGCCTGATCTCCTCTTGTACAAGATTAGACCAAAGTCTCTCCCATCCTGGCAATTTCACCCGACCATTGACAGAGTCCTGATAGGAATTCCAACTCTTCAGAAGACCAAGGAGAGCCAAGCTCACCAAGTCCTCATCATCGACAGTCACCCCCACACTTCCTAGCTCATCTCGACATTGGGTGAACTTCGTGAGATACTTGGGCATACTGTCTCCTTTCTCACACTTAATGTTTCTGAGTTTATTCTTGAGAGCCAACTTCCTTTGGTCACTCTTGCTTTGGAATAAATATGTCAATGCTTTCCACATCAAGTATGGAGAAGCCTTTCCATGCAGGTTGGATACAATGTGATCCTTCACGCCCTCAAATAGCTCAAAACTCAACCGCTTCTGATCTAAAGTTTGTGAGGACAAAGTATTTCTCGTACAGAGATTGACTGTATGGGCATTTACCAGATATCTCACCTTCCAAAAGAAGGATGAATCCAGAGGCTACCTGGCCCGATTACAGACCCTGCCTGAAGAAATAAAATGTAATCACTATCTGAATAATAGATCTGATGATCAACCTGCTCTCATACCATGTAGATGTTTGAATAATATAACACTTATTCACAGATATTATCCTGATTGTACACTATTTACGAAATGCATGCATAATACATAACCTCCTCTACCATTGATCATCAATTTGCTTAATTAAAAAAAAATCGCATGTGCACAATGAAACATCAATCACACATATCAACACAGTATGTAATGGGGAAAGCATACAACTGAAAACCCCCAACTATTTGTATATTATAATGATAGAGAACATGTAACAATACATAGTATACAATACTCCTCACAAGGTACTCAGTACTATCTCCACATGCTACACACAAACTAGCTCAAATCTGAACAAATCCACGGGTTTCAAATATCCTCCACTGTTTGCCTGCCTCTACTGCGCAATCCAAGTTGAGAATAGATGAGATCCAAGTTCGAATTCCCTTGTCTTTTACTGCGCAATCCTCATTGGCAATCTCAATCAATGATTGTGCAAATCTCATGCACAACTATAGTCACAACTAATAGTAGTCTCACCCTTTCACCCACCTCTAACACTTGTCTCCACTGAACTATCCATGCATTGAGTTAACTGATGTATTATTTAGTTGATTTATGAGTTAATAATTAGTGAATTTATTAATAATTAATTCACACCACTCATCACTAGTGTATTTGTCAGTTAGACTAAATACAACTAGTTCAACTAAGTCAAATTGAACACAACTCCATCAACTCCTCAATCAACTCCACCAAACTCAATCACTTGGGTTTTAACTGAAATCCATCATGCAATTGCTCAACTAACCCATAGGAAAAGTCTATTTCCTTTTGTCAGTTGCATGTGCCACATCTGTAGCTTGAACTGAAGTGATGTAAGAGGATAAGACAATGTTTATAGTCCAAATATTATTAAGAACTAATAATATTCAACTATTCTATTTTTTGACTGGCAATCTAAAAATAGACTTCGCCCATATGTCTAAAAATAGAGGTCCATCTATTTTTACCAACATGACCAATCATCCATAAATAGCATCCTACAACTCATAGACCATGATCCATATGTCTAAAAATAGACATGGTATAAAAATAGACTTTGCGCCAAAAATAGCCTGCAGGCCCACTTAGTGAAGGTAGCTTCTTTTCACTAAGCTCCATCATCTTGTTGCATTTTCAACACTAGTCACCTTTCCAGGCCTCAGTAGCTCCATCCCCTACAAAGTAAACAAAAATCAAGTCATTTAATTCATCAAAAGGCTCAAATAAAGTAAACAACTCAAAAAACCAAAGTTGAAAAGTAAAGTCACATTGCAAAGATTATAAATGTGGGTTTTTTGAATCAAAAATTAAAAATCTCTTGTATATAAATAATTTTTTACAATTCAAAGGCTCATTGGCATTCCAATAAGAAAGAGTGAGCAAAGTGAAACCGTGTTGGAAAAAGGAGAGCAAATCGCAGCAAAGGCACTCAATTTTGGAGGCACAGCGCACTGGGTGAGAGGCACGGTGCATACAAGAGGCACAACACATAGGGTCACTCTCCTCAGTGTTAATTTGTACTAGCATGATGAAAATAGAAGGCACGGTGCATTTGGTTTGAGGCACGACGCATAGAGCTGGCAAGCTTGATTTCCTCAAAAACTCCCTCAAATTGCCAAAATCACTCAAATCTTCTAGTGTGCAAGTAAGTCAAGATCTTTTCCTTGGTAGTGAAGAAGATTTTCTCAAAATTTATGGTGGTTGTGTAAAAGAAAAATAAAACCCTACATCCTTTCCATTTCTCAAGAAACCATTGCCTAGGGTTTGCGTTTCTCATTTTGACTGCCAAGTTCATTCTATCATTCCCTCACTTTTTCACTTCTCCATTTGTTTTCCTAGCTTATCCACTCACTCCCTAACCCGCATATTCCTAAAAATCATTTACCCCTATCCCCAAATTCCATTTTCCCAAATCCTAAATACAAATCCCCAAACCCTAATTGTTGTCCCTAAAGCTTACATATTTTCCCTAATCCCCTATTTACCAAACAAAATCCTGTCCTAACATTCCCAAAACCCCTCATACTCTCTCCCCCCATAGTCTCTCATATATTTTTACCCTTGGTGGAAAAAAATTAAAAACACCATAAAATCTCCTTCTACTCATCAAGAAAACTCACACACTAGCAAACATGGAGTCTAATCCTTCATATGACCGCGATGAAGAGACACATGGTGACTCTCCTACAGAAATACATGCACCAAGGAGACCTCACGAAGGTGGCAAACATATATGAGAGGAGCCTACTACGCTTGCCGAGCTATAGGCCTGCCCTCTCGCTATCACATGCTTCCAACACCAATCCTGCTATGAGTTCTGTGAGATGGTTGATAGAGTCCAGTATCATCATGAGTTGGCCCAGTTGATCGTGCTTCATCTACATAATGGCTAAGCCACTCTAGCTGTTGCAACATTCGCTTTAACACTAGAATCTATTTCTCTAATAACCAACATTCCTAATATTGCAGAGCAATGGAATGAAAGGCAACAAATTGAGAAGGAAAATTATGAACCATATATCATGTCTGGTTATTTGAGACAACTCAGCAGAGCTTTTCCCTTTCAGTACCTGAAAGATTCATATGCTCCTTTAATTAAATTGATAATGACATATTTTAGCTGTGAGGGCTAGCTTTCTCGCTTATATGCCTATCATATCATATTGTTCATGCACTTTATCAGGGTGAGAATGATGAATCTCCCCTACTTCATGTGCTGAAATATTGAGAAGTTGACCACCCTAGTACAACAAAAGACTCCTCAGCCGCAGTTCAACAGTATATATCATTTTTCTCTCATTAAGATTGTGGTCATGCATCGGCCGGGTTTGCAGGGCATCTCATGGGAGGAGTTCATTTCTCATGAGTTCTTCACAGCTCCTCAGGGACCTCCAGAGGTTTTTCATGAGACAAGTGGACCTTCACATCAGCAGGAGGGTCATGAGACACAGACTGCTAGTATGCCGGTGTTTATAACTTATCAAAAGGGCACTAGATGGTTATTAACAGCAGCAAAGCGAGTATTATCTCCACCTGGGGTGGAAGGGGTCTCGCTTCCTTCATCAAAACAGTAGGTTCAGGACAAGGGCAAGAGGCCATTACAGGATGAGGGGCCTTCAGGTGAGCAAGAGACTGATTTCATTCTCATTGAGGATGATGACACTGATTTGGGCTCACAAAGCTCAAAGCTCAAAGAGGTCATCCAGTAGCAATAGGAAAAAATCAATGCTTTGTCCCTGAACTTAGAAAGAGCTAAGTGGATAATAAAGTACCTGGAGCAAAGAAACAAGCAGCTTGAAGAGCAGCAAACGATTATGGAATTGCAAAACATACGAGAAAACTGCCAAGCTGCCAAAAGGAGGAAGGTGAAGCTCACAACACTTGAGCAAGAAATCAATGCTGATTGGAAATCATGGTTTGAGGGAGTGAATATCCACTTAGAAAGGTTTCTATAGTAGGCTAATAGGGAGAAAGCAATGTTGAGGCATATGGCCTACCATTACATGGCAAGGAATAAAAGTTGCAAGGCGAGAATCAGAAGCTTGAAAGCAAAGTTGAAAAGGGCATCGAAGCTGCGAAAGGAGCAATATAGAATTAAAATATTGGCTGAGGCTTGTTTGGCCCAACACAAGTCTTGATGGAGAAGACTTAGGCCAAATTTCAAAAAATTTGGGACACTTTCTGCATTTTTGACATTTTTGGGCTAAAACACAGAATTTTCTGCCCTATGCGTCGTGCCACCTGGTGGTTGCTTTTGATGGGAGCCTTCAAATGAAAAAAACTTAGCATTTTTGGATTTGGCATGAAAAAATATGCTTTCCTACCAATGGCCAAGAAATTTTGACAGGTTTTGAGCCCTCAAAAAGGTCAAAAACACCCAAAAAATGACCTTACTACCCCTATTTTGACACAGAGGAAGACTCGTTGGGAGAACTCAATTTTAAATAAAATTCAAAAACTCCACTTGTTTTGGAAAGTAGATAGGCAAAACTTTCCAATACGCACACTTGGAGCAAATTGGAAATCGGAAAGGGCTCCAAAAGTGGCTGCAAGCAGGCGTTATGCATAGGGAAATCAGCGCGGTGCATTGGGTAAATTTTGCTCAGTTTGAACAGGTATACTCTGTTTTTCGCCTAGATTTTTTATAGTTTGACTTTTCTCATTCTTAATGTCAAACTTATGATGTAATTTATTGTAAATCGATAGATATTTATGTAATTATTTCAAATTTTTACTTATGGAGGTAGATTCATCTATCAAAAAGTAGTTTGTAACTGAATGAATCAATTCCCTAGTTTCTAGAGGCAAGCTGTTCGACTGCCTAATTTGTAGTTCTCAGTTTAGAATTAGTTGGAATATCTCCTAAATTCATGAGCTCAACCCCTAGAGGCTAGGATGAGTTATGGTTTGTCTATATGTTGTGATTTTCCAGTCATTAGCATGGTTGGACTCTTGAGAAAGCTTGGGGCTTCATTGTACACTCATATTAACAGTTTTGGCTAGGGAATAGAGACCAGGGTTTGCAGCACTCTTTGGGATTCATGTGGCATTTTGTTTTGGTATAGTTCTTTCTTCTATAATTGTGAATTCACTTATGTGTTATTTATGCCATTATTTATCTTCTTTATTCTTAACTAAATCAAACAAGGGTAAAGGTAGAATCCATTGAAATTGCAGTGCTCTACCTAGGGTTTGTTTTAGTTTTTTATGTTTTCAGCTATTTGAAGAGGATCCTTGGGTTTTCTTGCCCTCTTCAACTCTTCACTTTTCTAATCTCCACATATCATTCAATTTGAAGTGCCAAATCAGTTGCCTACCTTGCCCCATTGAGACCTCTGCAAAACTGAGCCTCATTCCCTGCACCCAAAACTGCCTTTCCGTTGGAGCCAACAAAAACATCATTCTATTCAATCAAAATATTTTACACACATACCTAGCCTAAGATCAGTCATCATATCAGTCATCTCAAGCCCTCATTGATCATATTTTGATGACATTGATAGGAGAGAGCCCTATCCCGACTTGGTAGGGCTAGCTACTAGGTTAAGCGTGGTTTGATGTTATCCCAGATCCTACCTTTCTTAGCCTGAGGTAGATTTAGGCCCTAACATAGTTGTGACTCCGCTGGAGAAGAAATTGTTTGTTGGTTAGTTTTCTTCATTTTATAAACTACAGATGGAGTCTGAAGATTAGCCAGGTAGCCTTTGAAACACTTTTTCTTTGCATTAATGCAAGTAGATAAAAGCTACTTTAGTCAATCTTTGGTCTAGTCTTATAAACGAGATATCTAACTTTTAAATTGCCCCAGTACATCTGATAATTATAAGCTTTTGGATGATAAGTTTAGAATTCGATAGGCTAAACAAGTTGCTAATGTCTATTTGATTTCTTGGAAATAGTAACACACTGGCTTCCAGAAGATATACCAGAGAAAATCTGGATCCTGATCCTCCTCCTGTGTATGAAAATACCAATCTTATTCCAAGAATCCTTCATCAAGAAAGTTCTGTGATTCCCGTGTTCAAATCTCATTCATGTCTCGTGGTTTTTGAGTGTCTTGAAGATCTTGAGTTTGATGAACAATTTGATCTCTTGCTGTTTGAAGCTAAATCCGAAAGTGTTGTTGGTTCTACTATCATAAATCTAGAGTTTGTTAAAGATCTTGAAATTGAAAAGGCCAATAAATAAATTTACGATTATATCTTGAAACAGCTCCAAACTTCAATTGTGGCTTCAAATATCGTTGATTTCTTAGAGTCTGCATTTGCAACCCTTGGGTCATTTGCAATAGCATCTACCTCCAGAATTCCCACCGAACCTCCTTTCATTCCCACTATCCCTGTGAAGCATTCTATCTCTGATAAAAAATCTGCAGTGGTGTCACCTCCGTCCACTCCTTCTACTCCTCAAACATCCAAAATTTCTAGGCCTCCACACACACCTCATATACCCCATACATCAGCTGCACCCACTCCCCCAACATCTCCAAGACCGATTGCAAATCCACCAAGAGCAATGGCTGCTCGTTTTGCACCCCTTGTGCTGCATCAAAATTTAGATGATATGCCCACCAATTATCAAAGAAAAATTCCATTGTTTGATGGAAATCCTCACGGTGTTACAGCACAACAAAATATGGATAGGATGACAGATTTCTTTGACCTTCATAAGATTGATGCAGAAAATGTGACAATGAGACTGTTTGTACAAACCTTTGGTGGCGAAGTAATGAAATGGTCCAGATCTTTGTCAGCGACAAGTATCACTACATTGGCTAATCTGCAGAGACAATTCTTGGATCATTGGGAAGTGAAGAAAAATCCTCTTCAGATCCTTTCTGAATATGAGAACATCAAGCACAATGTTGGTGAGTCTGTTCAAGATTATTGTATTAGATTCAATTCTATTTACAATGCAATTCTTGATCATATAAAGCCACCTATGGGGTTGGCTTTAATAAAGTTTCCGGATGGTTTTGATCTTGATATGGCCTATCAATTAAGAGAAAGAGATCCAGCCACTTTGGAAGACATGCAAAAGATTGCAGTCAGCATTGAAGCAATTTTGTTTACAACGCAATTCCTGATCATATAAAGCCACCTATGGGGCTAACTTTAATAAAGTTTTTGGATGGTTTTGATCCTGATATGGCCTATCAATTAAGAGAAAGAGATACGACCACTTTGGCAGACATGCATAAGATTGCAGTCAGCGTTGAAGCAAATCTGCTTGCCAAGAGAGCTAGAGCAAAGGCTGAAAAGAAAGTAACAATAAAGGAAGAGGTTTCCACTTCAGATCAGGTGCTTCGGAAGATGGAGAAGATGTTTGATAGATTGACAATTGAGAAACTAAACCACAAGTCAGAAACCTAAACTTCTGTGGTCAGCAACAACCATAATTTAGAATCAAACAAAGAGAGCAACAGGCACAAGACCAAGCAGCGCAACAGCAGATGAAGACAACCTTACAACAGAATTTTGTACATGGTCCAAAATCAGATGATGAGGAGAATGTAATTGGAGAAGAGAATCATTTCTTTACACCCGATGATATGCCAATTTTTATCACTGAAGATGAGGAGTATTCTGAGAATTTAGCTGTACAAAGGGATGAAAATTTCATTTTGGCAAATGAGACAGTTATTGAGGAAGATTTTTATGAATATCAAAGAGGATACATGAATGCTTTATTAGCCCAGCAGCGAAAATATTCACTCCAAAGTAGAGATGTGCCCATAAATCCAATTCAGAAAAGGAAGGAGGCAACAGTGCCAAAAAATGATCCTCCTACTGTGTAGAGAAAGGGAAAAGAGACAACTGATCCTACCACCAAGAAAACGCCATCAGAAAATGAAATATCCAATCAGCCAAGTGTGTCAAAGGAGAAAACTGAAAAGAAGGATGTTTTAGCGAAATATGTGGAGAAAATTTCAGTTTTTAACTTAGAAAACAAAATTGCTAAGTTAAAAGTATATATTCCTTTGATTGAGTTGATGAAGAACAAAAGCTACAAAGGCTAGGTGTCTAAGATTTTGAATTTAGATCCATCATCTAATATGGTGAATGTGGAGGATCATAGACTTGAGTTGATTTTTGGTCCAGCATTGGAAGGTCAGTCTCAAGATAGTGATCTAGCTCCTTTTACATCAGTCTCAGGGTGCATGACTATGTGTTACAAAATGCTATGTTTGATTCTGAATCCTCTCATAATCTCATGCCTAAGGCCATCATGGAGAAATTGGGATTAGATATCACTAGAAAGTATCATGACCTTTACTCTTTTGATTTTGGTAGAGTAAGGTGCATTGGTCTTATCAAGGATTTGGTGGTCAGTTTGGATTAAATTCCAGCTAAAAATGTTTTGATGGATGTGGTTGTGACGGATATACCTCCTAGATTTGGCATGCTTCTTTGCAGATCTTCGGGAGAAAATATTAAAGGGACAATGCAGCTTGATTTCTCCTATGCTACCATTCCTGTGTTTGGTCAAATGAGGAAATTATACCGGGAACAAAATATGAAGTACATGATCACTAGCAAGGAGAAACTGGTAAATCATCCAATCAACTATGTACATACTAATTTAGAATCATTTCTTTTGTATTCATATATCTTTGATGATGTAAATAGCCAAGTAGTTGAAATAGAAGACATCTCGAGATCACTGAAAATTTCATAGAGGTCTTAAAGCAAGAAAGAAAAAGACTTGATAGTACCACTGAGCAATCAACCTTTCGACAGCAGCAACATATTTATGGGTAGCAAGGAAGAGAAACAGAGCAAACATAATTTTAGCATTTGGAAGGAGTTGAAGCAGGCCTATGGAGCATGGATTTTGATGGCGCGGTAAGAAGGGAAGGTGCTAGAATTGGCATTTGGATACGTAACCCTATTTTTGCCCCAAACAAAGTGCCAAGTAATGTAAGGGTCTATTATTATAAACTAGATTTTGACTATTCAAATAATGAGGTTGAATATGATGCTTTAATTGCTGGTTTAAAAATTCTTAGAAAGTTAAATGCTAAAAGGATTTCAGTGTATGGCGACTCTGAGTCAGTTATCAAGCAGGTGAATGGGGAATACCAAGCTAAGCATTGGTGACCATAATGCAGGCCTACCGCAATGTGGTATTAGATATCTTGAAAGTATTTTCAGATTACACTTTGACATGTGTCCCTCATGTTCAAAATGTCATTGCAAATTCACTTGCAACAGTAGCAAGTAATTTGAAAATTTCGATGAATTCAAACAACAAGTTTGAGAATCATGTAAAGCATTGCCTAGATGTCCCCGAAAATCAAAGGTATTGGCAAGTGTTTCAATATGATGAAGAGATCGATGAATTTATGCAAAATGAAGGTAAATTCAAAGACACTTATATTGATGTAGAGTATGATGATGTGTTATACGGGAATAGTGTCCACATGGATGCTGCTATTCCCACTAAGATAGGTGGCTATCTTAGAAACAAACAATAAAAGTCTACTATTGATTCCTTTTATGAAAATAGATGAAGGGAGAACCAAGAAGGCCAACCTGAGTCTTGTGCTCGATTTCCTCTCCTTCTTGATAGAGTTTTGTTGCTTGCTCTTTGTCTGCTTAGCTTCAAAAGGACCTGTAGAATCACAACAACATACTACTATGCAAGAAACAAGGATCTAAGTTCATAA
>APFE030718534.1:0-15266 GCA_000404065.3 Pinus taeda | reverse complement strand
TTTCCATGCAAAAACCTGGAATCACAATGCATTAGTCACGTGGCTAAAGTGTCTAACCTTCCTCCTACAAACAACACGAAATAACTAAGAAATGCATGCATAAGCAAAGAAAGATGAGTGGTTTGAGCAAGTAAAGTAGGCCAAAATGAGCCCGAATTGTACCAAAATTGGGGCTCATTAGGAGGTTGTCAAGGAGGATGTGGAGGTTGAAGTGGAGGACGAAGGGGAGGTGGAGGTGGAGGTGGAGGTGGAGGAGGAAGACAAGGTGTAGGTGGAGGTAGAGGTGGAGGTGGATGTAAAGGAAGAGGTGGATTTAGAGGTAGAGGTGGAGGTAGAGGTAGAGGTGGTGGTGGTGGAGGAGGTGGGGGTAAAGGAAGAGGTAGAAGCAAAGGCAGAGGTGGTGGTGGAGGAGGAGGTGGTGGAGGTGGTGGAGAAGGAGGAGGAAGCGAAGGAGGATGAGGAGGTGGTCGAGGAGGTGGAGGTGTGGGTGCTGGAGGAGGAGGAGGAGGAGTAGGAGGATGCATAGGTGGAGGTGGTGGAGAAGGTGGAGGTGGAGCAAGGTGAGATGGTGGAAGACTAGGTGGTAGAGGAGGATGGGGAGGAGGATGAGGATGATGTGGAGGAGGAGGAGGAGGTGGTTGAGGAGGTGGAGGTAGAGGAGGTGGAGAAGGAGCAGGAGGAGAGGGTTGAGGTCAAGGGTGTGGAGGTGGACGAGGTGGAGGTGGAGGAGAAGGACGAGTAGGAGCAGTGAGTGGAGGTCAAGGTTGTGGAGGTGGAGGAGAAAGGGGAGGAGGGTGGAGTTGGATGTGGATATATGCAAGTTAATTTAATGTTCATGTCTTGAATTCAAATATTAAATTATCAATCATTTATTCACTGTTGGAAATGAAAGTTAGAATCTCTTGAATCCATAACATATCTCTTCACATACCTAATATCCTATTATTAAATGATGAGTAAGTCATTTAGGAAGCTTTCGTGTATGCACAAATATAGTCATTCAAGTACATGAAATATCTTTAACACTTAGATATGATATCTTGGCCAAGAATTTGAAGCATTTTTCAAGTTTGTTTTTTTTATTTCTTTGTTTGTTATTCTGTTTAAAAAATTTGTTGTTCCGTTAAACACTTATAGTTCTCGTTCTATTGTTTAGTGATCCATATGTTTTGGAACAACCAATTTCATCTAATTATAATTGATTTAAAAAGTGTTGGGTTAAAGTTAACATGGTTTCTTGAATAAGAAACCTTATGTTCTTCTTTTCTTATGTTCACTTGAGAAACATAGGATATTAGGAATCACCATGCATTCACACAGAAAGTGGCTCTCATCCAACTTTAATATGTCTAGTCAGCATGCTAATCCATCAATTTTCATGATGTCTAATCCACTGCTCCATATCCTCTGTAAAATCTCCTTGTACTTAATGTTAATGCCTCATTCACTTACTTGGCGATGGAAAAAATTATGTCTGTCTAAATATTTCTTATTTCTTTTGTCACCCAACTCTTTCATGATTCATGATTCAGCCTATCATACTCTTATTTCCTTCTAAAAGAAAAGCTATAATTCCCTTAGTGATTCTAAATTCCTCCTCCTCATTCTCCCACCTACTACTATGGTTCAGGAGAGCCGATGTGTAAGCAATGGAGGCGATGGATGTGGTCGTGAACGTCATCCCCATGTTGTAGATTTTGATGAAGAAATCTAATGTCTTCATTCCAAATATTCATGAAAGCATACCATACAATGTATCCCCCATGGAAGCTGATGAATTAAGGAATCTAGGTGGTGGGTATTGGGCCTCAAAAGTTTACTAGCCAGACATCTATGGAAACAACAATAATTCAAATAAGCTTCCATAAGGAAGGTTGTTAATTCTAATGAATTAATAGTCTCCACGAATCTCTATAGGACCTTATCCACTCCTTCGACATCTCCTTCTCTCCTATCCCATTCTCCCATTCCTGCACTAGCTCCCAAGATGTCATAGACTCCCTTTCAATCTCACCCGCTTCCCATAAGCCCTTCCCCTTTGATGATGATTGATGTTTCTGGATTTAAGACACCTGTGGTTTATATCTTTTGACTTATTCACTGGAGAATCCACAGCAAAAAACATTTTTCATTAATTTTTCAAATCCCAACTAGGATCCATCGTTAGGACTTCTTGAATGCTTGATAGTAGAAGAGCTTAATTGAGGGATTAAATAGTAATGAGTAGGGTAGAATTTGGTTTTGGGATGAGATGAATGTTGGCCTTGTTTCAATAATATTAATTTTTGATTAATTATTGATGAGTTAATTAATTGATTTTAAATTATTATAAATTATTATTATGTTCATTAGTATTATAATTAAGTTTAATTAATTATTTTTAAGACGCCGGTGATGCATAAAATGCACTATCCCATACATGCTGACAGTATTGTTGTTTTTGTAGCCTGGTGTTTCGGCTACTGTAATCTGATTTGGGCCAATAACGAGCAACACATTTCTAGTTCCATTTCATATCAGATATGCGAGGTTTTCTGAAGTTTTCTTGTGCTTTGTGTTTGTGTCATACTTATATTTAGGAGTTTCCAGAATTTATGTTTATGGTAACTGTGATTGTTGTTTATTTTATTTTTTAAAGATTTTGTATAATTAATTTATTTATTTTAAATACTTTTGGATATTAAGTCCATAAACATTGATATCTTTGTGATCTCTTTCAACCCCGCTTCGCACTATTTATATGAATTTTACAAATTTTTATTTATTAAATTATTGTTATCGACTTATTTATATTATAAATTTTTTTACATGTTATTTTTTACATTATCATGTATATATTGATATATGAATCATCATGGTAAAAAATGAATCAATAAGTATAATATATAAAGAGAATGGAATGATATGAAATTTTAATTTATTTATTTTTAGTTTTCTGAGGAGGAGGAGTAGGAGGAGGAAATGATGACTCAGAGGAGGAAATGAAATTTTAATCTTTTCTTCATCTTTTTTAAGTTTTCATAGGAGGCAGAGGAGGCGAAGGATGAGATGGAGGAAGAGGAGGCGGAGGAGCAAGTGGTGGTGGGTGAGGAAGAGGAGCAGCATGAGGTGTTGTTGGTGGAGGAGGTTGCGGACCCAGAGGCAGAGGAGGAGTAGGAGGAAGAAGCGGAGGTGGAGGAGGAGGAGGAGGAGTTGAAAGTGGAGGTGGAGGAGGTGGTGGTTAAGATGGAGATGGTGGTGGACGAGGAGGAGGAGGAGGAGGAAGTGGAGGTGGAGGTGGAAGAGGTTGTGGAGGAGGTGGTGGAGATGGACGCGGAGGAGGAAGAGGAGGAGGACATGGTTGTGGTGGAGGTGGAGGTGGAGGAAGTGCGGGTATAGGAGGAGGAGGAGGAGATGGTGGAGCTAGGGGAGGTGGAGGTGGAGGAGGAAGGGGGTGGAGGGTGTGGCAGTGTAGATGGAGTTGGTGGAGGAGATGGAGTTGGTGGTGGCGGCGGAAGTGGTGGTGAAGGAGTAGGTGGATGTGGTGGAGGAGGAGGTAGAGGTGGAGGAGGAAGTGATGGTGGAGGAAGAGGTGGTGGACGTGGGGTAGTAGGATGAGGATGAGGAGGTGGAGGTGGAGGTGGAGGAGGAAGTGGTGCAGGTGGGGGAGTAGGATGAGGAGGAAGAGGTGGTTGAGGTGGAGGTGGAGATGGAGGAGGAGGAGGTGGACGTGGAGGAGGTGATGTTGGAGGTGGAATAGGTGATTGTGGAAGTGGAGGAGGAAGAGGAGGCAGAGGAGGTAGACGAGGTGGAGGAGATGGAGGTGTAGGAAGAGGAGGCGATCGAGGAGGAGGAGGAGGAGGAGGATGAGGAGGAAGCGATGGAGGAGGAGGAGGTGGAGCTGGCATTGGAGGAGGAGCAGGAGGTTGAGGTTGTGGAGGAGATCGTGGAGGTGGAGGATGTTTATGTGGATGTGGAGGAGGAGGAGGAGGAGGACGAGGTGGGGAAGGAGGAGGTGGTGGACATGGAGGAGTAGGAAGAGGAGGAGGAGGCACAAGTGAAGGTTGAGGAAGAGGAGGGGGAGGTGGATGTGGACGTGGACGTGGACATGGAGGTGCAAGAGGTGGAGGAGAAGGAGGAGGAGGATCTGGAGGCGAAGGTGGTGGAGGAAGTGGAGGTGGAGGTGGAGGAAGAGGAGGTGGCCGAGGAGGACGTGGAGGAGGATCGGGAGGAAGAGGAGGAGGACTAGGAGGTGGTTGTCGATGAGGAGGAGGAGGAGGAGGAGGAGGGGGTGGAGTTCGAGGTTGTGGAGGTGATGGTCGAGGTGGAGGAGGTGGTGGAGGTTGAGGTGGTGGATGTGGAGGAGGGGGTGGAGGTTGAGGTGGAGGTGGAGGTGCTGGTTGAGAAGGAGGTGTTGGAGGTGGTGCTGGTGGAGAAGGGGGTGGAGGTTGAGAAGGATATGGAGGTGGAGTACGAGGTGGAGGAGTAGGAGGAGGAGGAGGTGGTGGAGGTGGAGGTGGTTGAGGAGGATGTGCAAGTGGGGTTAGAGGTGGAGGTGGAGGTGGAGGTAGAGGTAGAGGGAGAGGTAGAGCAGGCAGAGGTGGAGGAGGTGGTATAGGAGGAGGAGGATGACAAGTTGAAGGTTGAGGTGGTGGAGGTGGAGGAGGTTGAGTTGTTGGAGGTGGGGGTGGAGGAAGAGCAGGTGGTGGAGGAGGATGTGGAGGAGGATGAGGAGGTGATGGTGGTGGAGGAGGTGGAGGTGAATAAGCAGCGGGTGGAGGTTGATGTTATGAAGGGGATGGTTGAGGTGGATGTGAATGAGGACAGGGTGGAGGTAAATGTTATGAAGGGGATGGTTGAGGTGGAGGAGGTGGAGGTCAATGAGGAGGGGGTGGAGGTCAATGTTATTAAGGGGATGTTTGAGGTGGAGGAGGTTGGGGAGGGATTGGAGGTTTAGGTGGAGGAGGGGTTGGAGTTTGAGGTGGTGGAGGTGGAGGAGGGGGTGGAGATTGAGGTGGTGGAGCAAGTGAAGGTGGAGGTGGTTTTGGTGGAGGAGGTGGAGATGGAGATGGAGGAGGATGAGGAGGAGTGGGAGGTGGAGGTGGAGGAGGTGGAGAAGAATGTCATCCTAGACATAGTTAATATGTGTGGTACTGGACAAAAACCTTTCTATTAAATTTCATTAGGGTTATCTTTACTTAAAAAATAAAAAAATATGGGAGTGAGGAACTGGTGGAGGAGGAGAAGGAGGAGGAGGAGGTGGTGGAGGTAGAGGTGGTTGAGGAGGATGTGCAAGTGGGGTTAGAGGTGGAGGTGGAGGTGGAGGTAGAGGTAGAGGGAGAGGTAGAGGAGGCGGAGGTGGAGGAGGTGGTATAGGAGGAGGAGGATGACAAGTTGAAGGTTGAGGTGGTGGAGGTGGAGGAGGTTGAGTTGGTGGAGGTGGAGGAAGAGCAGGTGGTGGAGGAGGATGAGGAGGCGATGGTGGTGGAGGAGGTGGAGGTGAATGAGCAGCGGGTGGAGGTTGATGTTATGAAGGGGATGGTTGAGGTGGAGGAGGTGGAGGTGAATGAGGAGAGGGTGGAGGTCAATGTTATGAAGGGGATGGTTGAGGTGGAGGAGGTGGAGGTGAATGAGGAGGGGGTGGAGGTCAATGTTATGAAGGGGATGTTTGAGGTGGAGGAGTTTGGGGAGGGATTGGGGGTTTAGGTGGAGGAGGGGTTGGAGTTTGAGGTGGTCGAGGTGGAGGAGGGGGTGGAGATTCAGGTGGTGGAGCAAGTGAAGGTGGAGGTGGTCGTGGTGGAGGAGGTGGAGATGGAGATGGAGGAGGATGAGGAGGAGTGGGAGTTGGAGGTGGAGGAGGTGGAGAAGAATTTCATCCTAGACATAGTTAATATGTGTGGTACTGGACAACAACCTTTCTATTAAATTTCATAAGGGTTATCTTTACTTAAAAAATAAAAAAATAGGGGAGTGAGGAACTGGTGGAGGAGGAGAAGGAGGAGGAGGAGGTGGTGTTGGTGGTGGGCAGGATGGAGGTGGTGGGGACCGCGATGGAGGTTGAGGTTATGGAGCTGGTGGAGAAGGTGGAGGTGGAGGTGGAGGAAGAGGTGGTGGAGGAGGAGGTCGAGATGGAGATGTAGGTGGAGGTGGAGGAGTAGGAGGAGGAGGTGGAGGTGGAGGTTGAGGTGAAGGAGGAAGAGGAGGTAGAGGTGGAGGTAGAGGAGGAGGGAAAGTCATAGGCGGAGGTGGTGGAGGAGGTGGATGTCAATGTTGAGTAAGTGGTGGAGGAGGAGGAGGATGAGAAGGAAGCAGAGTGGGAGGAGGAGGTGCTCGAGGAGTTGGAGGTGGAGGTTGAGGAGGAGGAGGTAGAGGAGGGGTAGGAGGAGGCATAGGTGAAGGTGGTGGACCAATTGGAGGTGGAGGTGGAGGGAAGGGAGGTGGTGGAAGAGTAGGTAGTAGAGGAGGATTTGGAGGAGGAGGAGGAGGAGGTGGTGGTGGACGAGGAGGAGGTAGTCGAGGAGCTGGAGGAGGAGGAAGAGGGGGTGGAGGTCAAGGTTGTGGAGGTGGAGTAGGTGGTGGAGGTCAACGTTGTGGAGGTGGAGGTGGAGCAGAAGGAGGAGGAGGATTTGGAGTTGGAGGTGGAGATATGCAATTTAATTTAAAGTTCATGTCTTGAATTAAAATATTAAATTATCAATCTCTTCTCCACTGTTGGAAATGAAAGCTAGAGTCTCACGAATCTAGAACATATCTCTTCACATACCTAATATCCTACTATTAAATGATGGGTAAGTCATTTAGGAAGCTTTCCTCTATGTACACATATACTCATTCAAGTACATGAAATATCTTTAACCTTTAGATCTGATATCTTGCCCAAGAATTTGAAGCATTTTTCAAGTTCAATTTTTTTTCTTAATTTATTATTCCCTTAAACATTTATAGTTCTCATTATATTGTTTAGTGATCCATTTGTTCGGGAATGACTAGTTTCATCTAATTATCATTGATTTAAAAAGGGTTGGGTTATAGTTAGCGTGGTTTCTTGAATAAGAAGCCTTATGTTCTTTCTTTATGTTTACTCGAGAAACATAGGATATTAGGAATCATATATGACTTTGTTTATTTTTGGGTGTTAGACATATTTTGTGTAATTATTATTACTTTATTATATATCTAATGATTTAGGTAAAAATACTTAATTTCCAATTAAGTTTTGGTATGACCGAAGCTTCTTCACTTCTTAGATAATCCACTATTTATCTTGTATTTTACTTCAAAATATTTATTAGGAAAGGGAAATATGTTCTACTTAGTTAGTTGTATGGAAAAATTACGTGTGCTCTAGCTTCCTATGTGGTCACTGTAGGGAATCTATTATCATGGGAACGACGACATTCCTTTAATGAAATTATACTTTTGCGAGAAATGCTAAATTTTAAAATTTTGTGTATATTTTGTTTAAAAAAATTGGTAGTCTCTTAAACACTTGTAGTCCTTGTTTTATTGTCTAATAAGGCATTTGTTTGGGAATGACTCATTTCATCTAATTATCATTGATTTAAAAAGTATTGGGTTAAGGTTAACATTGTTTATTGAATAAGAAGCGGTTTTTTTTTTTTTTTTAATGTTTACTTCAGAAACATAGGATATTAGGAATCATATATGGCTTTGTTTATTCTTTGGGTATTCCACATATTTTGGGAAATTATCATTACTATTTTTATATATCTAATAGTTTAAAGACAAAAATTTAATTTCCACTTCACTTTCTAGCATGAAAGAAGCTTCTTGGCTTTTTAGATAATCCAATATTTATCGAGTATTTTATTTGTATGTATCTCACTTTTATGCATCTCATTAAGCAAAATATAATCAAAATATGTAAGGAATTATGATAAGAGTTTATTTAAATAAGGTTGGAGGTGTATGAAGGTCCATAAAGTTCCCCAATGTTGAGGCTCATCACCACCTAATAGAAGATCATGGTCATCCTTAATATTACAATATAGGGCTTGTACATCACATTCGAGTGCCAACACTTGAGCTAGTTAACTCCATATAAGCCCTTTTCCTCTTCTAAGGGTGATTTAGGGCACTTTTTGGTCATGATGTCTTGGCATGAAGATACCTTTGATGGATTGTACGTGATAATATGGAGCACTGATTAGCCCTAACCTCACATCTTGATGCCTTTTTGAGTTCATTTGAAAAATTAACTAAATATATGTGTGTATTTAGTGTTATTAAAATGAAAAATTACTATTGACTTTGTTATAATTATTTGTTCTATTTAAACTTTTTAAAAATTAAAGATAAAAAAGTTGCAATTAAACAAAACTGTATATGTAAAAGCTATAAAATTTTAATAAAATCTAAAAAAAAAAATATAGAAAAGAGCATGCTATATGTTTAAAATAAATAAATAAAAACAATATGATGACATGCTCACAAATCCATTGATTCTTGAAAATTATATATTAATAATTATATAATTAAATGCCAAAAGAAAGTACCTAGGAATTTAGAGATGGAATTAATAAATTATGATGGATGTAAATGTAAAACGATAAAAAAAAACCTAAAATATTAGATATGATATTAAAATAGTATTTTGTTGTTCAGAAATTTAGTGTTAAAAGGAAAATTAAAGTCATATTATATAAAATTTAAAATTTAAAATTCGATATTTTTGGTTTTTAATTAAATTTTGAATAAGATAACGTTAAAAATTATCTCAAATCTAATTATTAAAATAAATCTATTTTTTGCAATATTAAAAACAAAATTATTATTCAATTGAGAAGTAAATGTAAATCTATATGGAGTGTATAATAAATTATTAGATTGAAGAAATATAATATACACAATCAATAAGGTATAAATAAAATGCAAATTTACATCGAGAGTATAATCACTTATTCAATTGACATGTAATGTGAATAAGTACTATCATGGAAATTTAAATGCTATGGTTATAAATCAATTGGAAAACTATGGGTGTGACACTATTTTCCTAAGGAATGGACCAAGACATGGAATATGATATTTTTTTTTTATCATAAATGTTATAATAGATTAATATATTATATGTGTTGTGGAATAATCCAATATCACTACTTATATGATGTGAATTGGAACATTTTCATAAATTCTTTAAAGTGATTTCACAAGACAAAAATTAGTAGCCATAAAACTCATATAAAATAGTAAGCAACATTGACGTTAAAAAAATTCGAATAAAGTATTGCAAAATGTGACAAAATAAAGTAGTATAGAGTGTTGTAAATGATATTCAAATTCACTTTGTCATTCTTTAATTACTAAAGGCTCCAACTATTTATAATTTTATGAAAACATCTGAAATGTAACTCCAACAAGGAGCAACATAAGATTTTGAATGGAAATCTATGATGAGATGATATGTGAAACACATGAAGCTAACCAAATTTTTAAAGTTATGGTTATAATCCAGACTGGAAATTTACCCTTCATATTTTTGTTTCGATCAAATAGATTCTATTAGTTCTTTGAAATACATCAACAATTTTTTTGAGGTATGCTTCTCCCCTGACCTCATTCCAACCAAATTTATTAACTAGGAGAAAGATACAAAAGGTGATAACAAGGTGCTAAAATTTACATTGTGTCCTTAAAATAAATGCACAAAGCATCCAAAACCAACATAGAATACATATGAAAAGAACTTTCGTCAAAGAATATGAGGGGGTATCAGTTCCTATCCATAATTAAAAATGTTTGGGGGTCTAGGGGCCCCGTAAACATGAACCTCTAGGTGGTCAATCTAACCCTCAATATGATCTAGTCAATAAAAGTCAATATTTGGCTCGTTATAAGTGAAGTCGTCTTGTCCAAAATTTCCTGTTTATTATGTTATTAGTCAATCATGAATGTTATCACCTCATTCGAGTCATCATCTCTCTATTTCCCTAGCTCCACCAGCAGTGCGATAAGACTCTGCAATTGCCTATACAAACATTCTAAATATGGCAGTGCTTCCACATGGGTAGGTGATGAAACATGTTCATGAGCCACTTCAAGCTCATAAATAGCCTCAACACGGCCATCAGCCTCCACTTCTCCTATGCGCCTGCAATGGCCAACCAGGGCTTTCTGAGGTCACCCAACTCGCACAACATGCCCCCCTTCATCTGAGAATTCCACTATATAACCTAGAACACAAAGACTAGTTTCATTCAACCACCCAAATGTTGTATCTCGGTAATCAAATCTTGCTTCAAAACTCAAAAAGATAAAAATTGCAAAAGATTGCATATTCTTCCACAATTATCACTAAAGAAGCACCCCCATGATTACAATACTTCCTCTTGAATAGAGTACCCCAAAAAACCAAGGAAAAAGGTAGTGAGCCTGGGACCTCAAACTACATCTCTCAACCCTAACAAAATTTGGCGATAGATACGTGCAATAAATACCATGAAAGACGATAGGGACCATGGAAAATTCTTGAAAGCATAAAGATGAGGAAACCCAAAAAGAACAAATGACCACTACATCTAAAATTCCATTTACAAAGGAACTCCTAGGGCCTAGAGGCATAGCCATATTTCTTACTAAACAAGGAAGAGAATAAAACAACCCCATTTTAACTCCTACAGCAAGACAATTTACTAGTTCTCTTGTCCTCACCATGTCTCACCATCCAAAGGATAGTTCACCACCCTTCAGCTCACTGAGGTGCCAAACCATGCAAGTTATCACACCATAGTGACCAAAGAAACCACTCGAATGAGCATGCATAGGTTAGCGGTCTATGCATAGTCAACATTCCCCTACCACCTTCCCAAACTTTGATATTTAAAAAAATCAGCTTCTGAGAAAAAACAATCGTTCAGGAAATAATCTCATTCACCTGTTTGTAGAAGCTTTTGGGTCCTACGCAACTTGTCTATGGCCCCTGGCCCCATCAATCCCCCAGGTTTGGCCACACTCATCATATATATATATATATATATATATATATATATTATTATATTATATATATATATAGTATATATATATATATATGGTGATGCTGAGCTCCAGTATTGTAGCAATAATGCTACAACTCCTGAGGCTTCCTGTCTCTCATTTTATCAACCCGGTTGTTCGTACAAACTTGGAAGCGACGGTGCTATATGCACAAGTACTAGCTCTTGTCGCAACTGTCACTTGGTTAGCTGGCACAAGTCCGCTAGGGCTCAAGCCAACTTCTATAGGCTCACAGAAGAAGCTTTATCAATGATGGACGAAAGCTAGCTCAAAGGAGACTAAGCTAATTTACAAAAATGAACTACAAGTAAATGAAAGCATGTAACCCTAGGAAACCCTAATCTAATCTCTATAAAGCAATGAAGATAAGTAATACTTCTACCAATGTTGCTGTTACGTCTAATGAATGAAAATGCATGGATCTAAACTAGTTGCATCATAAAAGACATGTTTTTGTACTTTTTCATTAAGTGGGTGGAATGATTGTGATTTTGTGCTTATTAGGGTTTGATTGTGCAGTTTGAATGAAGAAGGGAGGAAATCATGGGACTGGTTGGGGAGGCTAGGTGAGGTCCCTATGGACCCTTGGAATTCATCCACAGAGGTTTTCCACGTTCAGAAGCTCAGAAACCGCGTGAATGACGTCCTACAGGATGTCTGCAGGGGATCCTACAGCAAACTCAGGGTTTTCTACAGGATGTCTCTGAACTGGTACAGGATGATCTACCGTGAAGGATTTAAGTGATGGGGATAGTGATGGAAGGGTAGGAAAGGATGTGTGAGGTAGGGATCAGGCTGGTGAAGGCTCAGAAGTGGAAGGATGAGTTGGGAAACAGGTGTAGGGAGTGGGTTGAAATGAGGTCGGTGAAGGGTCAAGGAATGCAACTACGTGAGGAATAGGAGATGTTTAGGAAGGGACAGAATGCAGTGTAAGTCAAGGTAGCGTAATTGCATGCAGGATCATAGGGGAGAGGATGGTAATGAAACGAGAGGGAGGAGAGTGTAAATGAAAAAAATGATTAAAACTGTTTATCCAACATGGAATGCATCAACCTACAGTAAGTGTACCGTGATTTTATTAAAAAGTGTTCCCAAAACGCAAAGAGAAATACGTATGGGGCTGTGATGAAGAGATGTGTGGTGCGTGTAAATGACAAGGAAGCATCTAAATCCAAATCATAACTGTATCAAACAAAACCATGCGTGTTTTTGGTGGTCTGCTATGGACTGCACCCCAATCTTCAAACGAGATGGCAGTGGGCCTTAACAACCGTTTTGTTGGAGCCCCAATGGATGTTATATCTCCTCTGATACACTAAGCAAGTGGAAGTAATTGTACCATAAGAAAAATCTATCTAACTCATAAGAAGATCAAATTACTAGACTACCATTCGAATTGCATATGTAAATGAAACTTAAAGTGCTGAAAGTGAAATATAAACAACACTACAACAGAGGGGATCTATGGCTCTCAGGTTGGGCCCTAACCTGAGAGCTATAGTCTCCTAATAAAACTCAAGAATCGATCACAAACTGTCCTCTTTATTCATAATTTAAAGTCATGCCAAATTGGCTTACAGCAAAAAAAAGCAACAAAACTGGACTGCTTCCAAAATTATATCATAACCCGAGAGATTCAACAACCTATCTAAGGCTAAAGCCTCCATATTTATACAAAAAATGATGGTCCGCCAAGTAGCCTTGATTCTAGGAGCTCGGCTGTCCAACTGAAGGTTAACTGCGGATTTGTGAGGCAGTCAGAACTGCTGTTCTTGGTAGAACAGTTTATGACTGCTGTTCCTGTAGGACAGCTAGCTGCTTCTGAAGCTCGGAGGGGAGATTGATTGGAGCTCGGAGTTCTTGGTGGGAATCAAGAGGAATTCCCCAAGACCGTGGACATTACTCCACGAAATCAGCAGAGCCACCTCATTGTCTCCTTGTCTCCTCTTTCGTTGTCTTTTGCTCCCCTTTTCAATGCCAAAACTTGGAATCACAATGCATTAGTCACGTGGATAAAGTGTCTAACCTTCCTCCTACAAACAACATGAATAAACTAAGAAATGCATGCATAAGCAAATAAAGAGGAATGGTTTGAGCAAGCAACGTAGGCCAAAATGAGCCCAAATTGTACCAAAATTGGGGCTCATCAATATATATAATATAATATATATATATATATATATATATATATATATATATATATAATAAGTATATATTTTTTTCCCGTAGAAAAAGTCGTAATTTTATTTATATGAAAAAATTACATTTTGTAGATACTTGAAGCATATGCAGATGGTTGTTCTTGTAGTAACAGGAAAAAAGGATTCCTAAAGAGAAAAAAATAAATTCCAGCAAGCCTATATTTTTCAGCCCTTCTTCTTCTCCACTCTTCGCCAACCTCCAGAGTTGGGAGAGTGTGCAATAATAGCTAGCTAGTTTTCCGATGTGTTCATTGGATGTTCTTTCTCAGATTCTGATCCTTCGGATCCATGAGTTCGTTTGATGCCACTTGTTTCCAGTTGATGTTCTTGTTGTTGTTTCGTGTTGTATGGCTCCAACCATTACAACAAAACAGGAAATTTGCACCAGATTTAGCACCAGATTTTAGTACATTGTTTTCTCAATTGGGATGAGCAGCTTGGCGCTAAATCTGGCTCTATTGTACAATTTTTAAAGTGTCCTTTTTTGCACCAAATTTTACATCTTTTTTATGCCAAATTTTCCATCATTTTTTGCATCATATTTTGCACGAGGACTTTCATTTGGTTTTATAGCAGGTTTTGCTTCTAGTTTTGTGCCATTTTTTGCATAATTTTTTTCTACCTCTTTTGTGTCATTCTTTGCTTCTAGTTTTGTGTCATAATTTGCATCGAGTTTTACACCATCTTTGACATCTAATTTAGTGCCTTTTTTTACATCTAGTTTGTCCCAATTTTTGCACCTTGTCTTATGCCATATTTTGCTTCTAATTTTGTACTTATTTTCACATCTATTTTTGGGGCAGCTTTTCTGCCTTCTTTTACACCATTTTTTCCATCCAATTTTGCAGCATATGTTGAATCTGATTTAGTGCTAAAATTTTCATGCATTTTTGCACCATTTTTTGCATCCGATTTTGCATTTTATTTATCTCCCTATTTTGCACCATATTTTGTGATGAGCCCCAATTTTGGTACAATTCGGGCTCATTTTGGCCTACTTTACTTGCTCAAACCATTCATCTTTATTTGCTTATGCATGCATTTCTTAGTTATTTCGTGTTGTTTGTAGGAGGAAGGTTAGACACTTTATCCACGTGACTAATGCATTGTGATTCCAGGTTTTTGCATGGAAAAAGGGGAACAAAAGACAACGTAAAAGGAGTAAGGAGACATAAGGTGGCACTGCCGATTTTGTGGAAGGATTTCCACAGTATTGGGACATTCCTCGTGATTCCCACGGAGAACTCCGAGCTCCAATCAATCTCCCCTCCGAGCCTCAGAAGTAGCCAGCTGTCCTACAGGAACAGCAGTCATCAACTGTTCACTGCCTCACAAATCCGCAGTTAAACTTCAGTGGACAACCGAGCTCCTAGAATCAAGGCTACTTGGCGGATCATCATCTTTTTTGTATAAATATGGAGGCCGTAGCCTTAGATAGGTTGTTGAATCTTTTGGGTTATCATATCATTTTGGAATCAGTCCAAGTTTTGTTTTGTTTTTTGCTGTAAGCCAGTTTGGCATAACATTGGATTATGAATAAAGAGGACAGTTTGTGATCGATTCCTAAGTTTTATTAGGAGACTATAGCTCTCAAGTTAGGGCCCAACCTGAGAGCCATAGATCCCCTCTGTTGTAGTATTGTTCTATTTCCTTTTCCAGCACTTTGAGTTTCATTTGCACATGCAATTTGAATGGCAGTCTTGTAATTTGATTTTCTTATGAGTTAGATAGATTTTGTTTATGGTACAGTTACTTTCACTTGTTTAGCGTAGCACATGATACATGACATCCATTGGAGCTCCATTAAAATCGTTTGTTAAGGCTCACTTCCATCTCGTTTGAAGGTTGGGGTGTAGTCCATAGCAGACCACCAAAAACACGCATGAGTTGGTTTACACAGTTATGATTTGGAATTAGATGCTTCCTTGTCATTTATACGAACCAAACATCTCTTCATCACAGTCCCATACGTACTTCTCCTTGCGTTTTGGATCACTGTTCGATAAAATCACGGTATACTTAGTGTAGGTTGATGCATTCTTGGTTTGATCAACAGTTTCGGTCATTTGTTTC
>APFE030718531.1:19800-33770 GCA_000404065.3 Pinus taeda | reverse complement strand
GGAGAAGGTAGGGGTGGAGGTAGAGGAGGAGGAGGATGCAAAGGAGGAAGAGGTGGGAGGTGAAGGAGGAGTAGGAGGAGGAGGAACTGGGAGGGAGGAATACGCAGAGAAAGAGGAGGAGACGAACGGGGAGGAAGGGTTGAGGAGGCAAAGGGGGAGGAGGGGGGGAGGAGGAGGATGAGGAGGAGGGTGGAGGGGAAGGGGGAGCAGGAGGAGGAGGATGGGGGCGAGGCATAGGAGGAGGAGGAGGAGGATGAGGAGGGGAGGATGAGGAAGAGGGGTCAGAGATGGGACACAGAGGTGGAGGACAGGGGGAGGAGGAGGACGTCGAGGAGGGGGGGAGGAGGAAGAGGGGTCGGAGATGGAGGTAGAGCAGGAGGAGTTGTATGTGAGGATGAGGAGGACGTCGAGGAGGAGGAGGGGGGATTAGGAGGAGGGGGGGATGAGGAGAAGGAGGGTGTGGAGGAAGAGGTAGAGTAGGGGGTGAGCAGTAGGACATTGAGGAGGAGTAGAAAGAGGAGGAGGGAGGGAGGAGGAGGGCGAAGCAGAGGAGGAGGAGGAGGAGGAGGAGGAGGGCAAGGGTAGAGGCAGAGAAGGAGGAGGAGGAGGAGGAGCGGGTGGAGGTGGAGGTAGAGGCAGATTGGGGGAGGGGGGGCATGAGGAATGGATCGAGAAACACCAAGCGTTGCCTTTACACTCCCATTATGTATTTACACTAGATTTAATTTTGGTGTCAGGCCCATTGAAATTCATATTAGAGTCATAATTTATTGATGTCTTTTCCAACATGCATACAATGTGGTGTACAGCATTTGTGCATTTCCTTCACCACTTCTGACCCTAGTTCCTTCTAGATTGGAAGATAATTTGTGCGTCTTATCTACTTTAGTTATAATTATTAATATGTCTATTTTCTCAAATAAACTTGTATGTTCCAAGATATGCATGTTCAATTAATTACACGTATTTCTATTAAATATATGAATAATAACTTAGTAAGATTTAGTTCCCTATAATAGTGTATATTTGGAGCATTTTCTTACTAAGGGTGAAATAAAAGACTCATCCAAAACCATATCAAAAACAAATTCCATCATTACATATAGATGCACCAATCATCATAATAATAAATTAGATAGTCTCATACTTCATAACAGAACTTGTCTTCCATGAGCAAAATTTTTAGAATTTGTTTTAGGATGGAACCCACTTAATTAACCATATATTTATTTATGTCCATTTATATACTTTTATTTGAAATAATTCAACGTTTCTTCCCTTGATATCTCTCATAAGTATCATCTACATTCTAGTTAAGGAATGTCCTTACATAGCAATCATTGACTCATAATTTTAATTTTAATATGAGTATAGTAATATGGTGATAGTGTGGTAGAAGAAACCTATTGGTACAAAATTAAACATAGTATTCAACTTTCTTTATTCTCCATTAATATTTTCAACACTCTCATGTCTATTTATCCTGCATGATGACCACATCCCTAGAATTTCTAATCCAAATTTTTAATCCAATAATCATAGACTACAATTTGTTCATTTATCAAGTTCGAATATGAACAAGGTCTATCATTTAAAGTATATTAAGCCATTTTTACCTCATGGCTCATGGTATAGAGTCCTTTTGCACTCCTAAGAGAATTTAATGACAACTTAAGTTTTGTGGAACATATAAAGAAAGAAAAATTTTACCTTCTACATAATTTACAACACTTGATAATTAGGAAAAATATATCAGTGACCAATTTTCCATTTATACTTATGGAAATTAAATAACACGTGAAATGTTGTTATTTCATGTATTACTCTTAACTCTACCACAAAATGTAGCCAGACCATATAGTGTATAAAGTGAAAAACTGTCACAAAATTTATTGGATGCATCCTATCTCCTAGCTCTTTGAAGGAGATCATTCTAGAGATGCACAACATCAAACATTATGAACATTCCATTGTGAGTGGAGAAAATTTCATGTCTCCAGATACACTGGATTTTATTGCTAATTTGACCAAAACATTTCGCTATTTCTTTTTCATTGGATGTTTAGAAAATTAAGTTAATTTTTAATTTACTTCGATTAGCATCCTTCCTCAATTCATTATTTAAATTGGCTAGGCTATGTCTTTCATAATTCAATGAATTAAAGTAAATCCTCAACAAAACAAATTTCCCAATCGTCCAAACCAAATACAATAATTTTAACCTAATTACAAATGGATTTCAGTCAACCTCCTTCCTCAATTCATTATTTAAATTTGAATAGGGCAAGCAACGTTTTCAGCATTTAACATTAGAAAAGACTCAATCCTCTTCACCCAAACCTAGTACAATAATTTTGAAGTAGAGTTTTAAAGAGAGATTGAAGTCTAGCATATGTAGTGATTATGTAATTGCAGATGCTTTTCCTACCTCCCATATGGTGCACCAGAATGGTTTCAGGAAAAAATCATTGGTCACCCCTCTCAAATTAATCCATAAATTGCCATTGTTTCTGGTTGTCACTAAGAATGAATAAAATAGTTATGAAATCAAGGAAAGTTGGCAAGAATTTACAGTGAAGTGAGCCAGTATACCTTAAACCATACTTGAAACACGAAACAGAAAAATCATGAAAATTTCTTCATATGAGCAAGCCGTCATAAAAGAAGGCTATGCGAGAGTCATCATTATGATCATAGCCAACATTTTCCCTGAGAAATTTATGGATTGTGAGTCTCAACAAATGGCTTAGACTTTCCCATTAGGATGCCATATTTTCAACAACACCCCGCTCTCCTCTTTCGAGATATAAATTTTTGCAACGATGGCCTCAAGGAAGTTTCTCAGCCTCCCTTACTAAATGACTGCATCACCTTGTGATATCTCCCTCTATGGAAGAATCCAAAGGAAATCTAAAGCAGAATACATCCAATATAGTTTTATAACCGAAGAGGATGAAATTTGATACCAACGTATGGGTAGGAGGAGTATTATATCGAAAAACTACTAATCGAACAGACATTGTGTACCCTCCATGCAAGGACAAATTAAGACATGAGAAGATAAGATGAGCAAGATTTTCCCAGTGTGACCTGTCTATGTGCAAGTAAGGATAAGTGTTATCCAAATTACATAAGAAGACAGGAGGATAACCACTCACAACAAGTTGTCATTTGCTTGCCTACAAGTTGTCATTTGTTTGGTAGCTTGACTCGCTTGCCTACCTAAGGGATAATTGTCCTCGACCTAAAGAACACCTCATGTTCTTATTACTTTTTCACCCAGAAAGAAACTCGTAATTTCGTAAGACCTTTACAAGTATTAGGATTACTTCAGGTGAATAAGGTCATTGTTTTCAAGATGGAATGCAATTTGAATGCATTAAGTTATTAAAGGCACTCTTTATCCTTATTTGAGCAGTTAGAGATAACAGTTTCATACTTGGCCATGGAATGTCCAACCAAGTCTCTTTTTCTCAGATAAGGTGGATACTCACATTGTTCTCCCTAAAACTAAGAAAGGATAGCCATTATCCTACACCAAATTCCTCTTAACGCCGCTAGATTAGTGAATAGGGCCAAAAAAGGCATTATTGGGGACCGAAAGGGAAACAACAACCCTTAATTGGATTTTATCCAACAACCTAGTTGGGAAGGTGTCTCTTTAGCTTTAAGCCTACTAATAAAATGAACTACTTCCAAAAACTACCAAAATCCAATGTCATCACTCATAGTAAACTATTATAAGGTCAGTATATACAGAAACAATCACTTAACCCATGATTACTTGAAAGTAGGTGGAAGTGATTTTATCCATGTTGTGATTCTATTACCCAGAAATTGGATTTGATGTATTTGGAATGTTTTTATTTGTATTTAGTATCAAAGGAACCTCTGGCTTCATTAATAAACTATTTTGACAGTTTATTTTATTATCATTCATTGTCTCGATATTTTTTTTCATGGTCATGATTTATCTCTAGCACTTCTAACTACTTTTGTAACGTTAGATAATGCTCATTTCCTGTTTAAGAAATAACCCTGAGGCTAAGGTTCTCTAAAATTGAGAAGTACTCACTGCGGATAAACAAAAATGATCATTTCAAATACATTAACAAGAAGGTTTACAACACCTAGCCATTGATATTCATATCATTTATATGGTAGATTGGGTCCCGAATTCCCTATTGACAATCCTCAAAAATCAAAACTTGAAATCACCATATTTGCTTCATGCGTATTCGTGGTTCTAGCATTTCACCAGATGTCAAACGATTTAAACATATGGGCATTCTTAACTTGGTAGGAAAGATTCTGAGCATCTAAAATGGCATCACCGGAATGTCACATTTCTTGTGGTGCGCCTTTTACACTACACTTTTGTAGGGCTTCTCAGCGCTTGAGCGAGTGACCATGAATGCATCTTGCACTCATAAATATAATTCAGGATATTATGTTAAGCATATAATATATTTAAGTTATATAAATCACATTAAGTAGTCGATTCACTTTAGGTGATGGAAAGATTTGGAAATTCTTTCACGGATGCGGCTTGACAACATTCACTCCCTGCAAACTTATTAAAATTTCATCTGAAATTTCAGTTTGATTTTAATCATAAATTATGATTTTATACTTATATTAGGACTATTTATTTCCATAAATATTCAAAGTTACAATTGTTCATTAGCCCAATGTATGGTTCAATCAGTCATACTTTGTTGTTATAAAATATTGAAGTTCATTGCAAGTTAGTAGTAGCAGTTATTGGGGTTTTATTTGTAAAAATATCTTAGAAAATTCCTAAGAGAAATTCCATCGGTTGTCTTTAAATTTGGAACATCCCAATTTACCAAGATTCTCCTTTCTACTTTGTTTGTAAGAAAAATTTCAATATTTGAGTTATGTAGAGTATTGTAACTTACTCTTTTAAATGTTCACATATTTTACTTCTTGGCCATGTTTATCTCTCTAGACACACTTTAGGTCCCTAAGGGCTTCTTTGTGCGAACAATATAGTAGGTCCCAATATAATTTTCTTATTTTTGCTTGGGAATAAGTAGAGGGGAATTTATAATTTTTACAAAACCTTTAGTTTTTTGGAAACTTATTAATTGTACATATATTAATGTCTATAGAATTATGCTATAAGTTTCCTCATTTTGAGAATCTTATTATGTCTAAAACTAATGAAATTAAAGCATGAGTGTGTAGATTAAGTTCTATGGATACACAAGGAATATGTTGGGCTAGAGTATATGTACAATAGGGTAGATCCTATTACTATGCACAAGGTGGGGCAAAATCTAGCCTTTAGCTCTGCATATGTCTATCATAGTTTTTTTTCTTTTTTTTTCTTTTTCTTTAGCATAAAGGTGTTATAGGAAGAATTCAAACCACCAAGCTTATTGAACTTCCTAATTTAGGACCTAAAGCTCATTCATACCCGACCTAGAACTGCCTGCTTCCTATTCACCCCCGAGCTGAGAGTTATTTTCATTCATCAAATACCTCATGATGATCTCTTCCATGGGTATCTAATACCCTCTTTCATGATATGGTTTCCATTAGTTTCATCATTCTTTTATGGGTCTTTTTATCCATTTTCCTACGCTTTTCCTAGGAAAGCTTGCCTTTATCTCCTGTGAGGATTTTAATGGATATATATATATCCAAATCCATTATCTCATCTAGATCTAGATCTAGAGGTTTTATGATGAATATTATTTATTCCCATTCACCAATGGGATTTGGCAAGAATCTACTCTCTTGGTGTCTCGCTATTCTAAGTGATTAATTATTCTATTTATTTCATAAAATATCTACTTTTCTTGTTACATGGTAGACCTAGCTTTTCTCAGCTTAGATTAGGAAAGTTTTACATACAAAGGAGGGGTGTTACATATATGCAATTTTAAACAACACAGAAAGTACAAATTTAAATGAGCAAACATACAATTTTAAATTTTTAAATATGAAACACAGATACAAATTCAAATATAAAAACACATAATGTATATTTCGAAGCTGTAATTAACCTCCTTATCCTACCTTGGAATTTAGCTGCTAAGCTCCCATTCTAAAAAGTTTCTTTATTTTATCTATATTTAATCGTTAAGATGAAATACTAGCAAGGGTATCTTTAGCCTACCCTTAGATCATCATTAGTAATTCTATAACAGACTCCACAATCATTATCAATTTAAGAATAGATGGTTATAGTATCGCCTTTTAACCTTATTGTCAAGGCTTATGTCTGATATTTATAGTAAACGTGATTTAGTAGATGAATATGGAACTAACCATAACATGAAACCTATAATAATTTCCTTACCTACATCAATGATATTAATTAAATTCTACTATCATGCTCATCCATCATTATTATAGGTCTTGTTTCCATCATGCATAACGAATTGGTTAATTAAATACAAATTCTAGATCATGCATTATATAGGTAACGTATCTCATACACACTAGGTACTGTCAGAAACCTGGTGATATTCAATTCAATTTCATTGGATATCTTAGAGACCCATTTATGCATAACTAAAAAGATGTACAATCAATTCCTTATACTACATGCAGGAGCATCTAATTTCTTTATGCATGACATAAACCATGGTGAACCCTTGATAATACTACAGGAGACACTCCTCCATAATTGTTCCACATGCATGAACATCTACAAACACTAAAGCATGCTACTCTTTCTTACCACTGCAAAGATAATCTTAACAGTGTCGATATGCATATGAGAGCACATGATAGTTATGTGCATTATCGAATCAATCATTTCTATACAAGAGGAAATTAAGAAATGCATATATCTAAATTATTGGATTTAACATCCTAATAATTTTATTAGTACACAAACCCATCAAACATTCTCGTGGTGAGGAAACTTAAGAAACTATCTCATAGAAAAACTGGAACAATAACAGAGACTTAATAAAATATTATCATGAACAAACCAGAATTATCATAGAGAGAGAGTAAGAATCATCATACAAACATGCCACGCATCTGACACCAACTAAAACTTTACTTGGAGGGAGGAGCAGCACCACCCAACCATTTATCACCTATGATTCCGACAGAGCCAAAGATCTTGCAAAGGTTCAACTTCCCTCAATTTATCAATGCACGAGGTATTTAATACACTCTTTCATCATTTAGTTACCGATAGTGGCATCTTGCTTTCATGGATTTTTCCATTTTGCCTAGGTCTTTTTCGCAAAAGCTCATCTACATCTCCCACGAGGATTTTCCTCATAAAATCTTTCCTTTATCTCCCAAAAAGATTTTATGTCTAATGGGTCTTTATTTCGCATCCATCCAATGGATATCCAATCCATCCAAGCTTATCTAGAATCTCATCTAGAATCTTATCATGAAAGATTCATCTCTATCCCATTCCTCATGGAATTTGGAAAGAATATCCTCTCTCTTAGTGCTCCACCCTCCAAGTGATTTATTTTATTATTTAATTTAATAACACATTCTCTCTTCATATTACATATCACCTAGCTTTCCGCAGCTTAGTTTTAGTATAGTTTAACCCACAAGGGAGGGTATCACACCTAGCTTCCCTCAGCTTAGGTTTATAATAATTTAACACATAAGGGAGGATAACACAATTATCTTTAGGAGTGTTAAATACTTCCCTCCTTAAATTTTACACTGTCCTCGATGTATCACTGCTTCATTTCCTCATTCACAGGTAGCTGGTTTTAGAATAAACAACCCTCATGGCTCTGCCATTTGATGAAACTTTTCCAATGTACATCAGTCACAAGGAGTCCCCTGAGCACATCTCCTTCCATAGGTACATCGGTCTCAAGGAGTGCTCTCCTTTCATAGCTACCTATAACATTGTTGTCAAACCATTTGTGAGAAATTATAGATGCAAAATTTTAGCTATGATAAATATCATAATATGTTACTTAATATTATTAAAGTAGCTATTGCTTATCATTTATTTTATCTGAAGAATGCATATCTTCAGCTTCCATTATTTCAAGTGTTTGTGTTCTTATCGAACACTAGCTTCCTGCAGTCTTTGTACATACAATACATTAGATAGCATATTCTCCACATTAATATGCCTGCAAGGTCATAACATATTAGTTCACATAACAATATATATTCATCATATATATATTCATTATAAATGTATGTATGCCAAATTGCGATTAACCATAGTTACTTTTACCAAACTTACTTTCCTTCTTCTGGGTAACCTCCAAAGTTTGTTTACCTGGATAGACATCTATCCAATGACTCTATGCATACCTGTACACAAGGTACATTATACACACTAATACACATTTAATCTTTCAAACTCATATCATATGTAGTCATACGGGTACCGTATATATTATTGTGCATATTACCATCTGTGTTATAGCCCATCATACCATTGCCATGGTATCACCTGCATGACAAAAACTTTGTCCACATATTTTCCTAACATGTCAGTATCATACCAAACATTTGTTTATCTTCTCCTAACAATTAAAATAAATATGTTAAGTTGACAAGGAATTTGTATGAGCATGGTTCATTTTATTAATGAGAGAAAGTTTTGTCAAGTGTAAATCATTTTCAGACTTCATTGTGGTTGTAACACAATATTCGTAATATAATATGTATTCATGCATAATTTGATCTTAGGTAGATTATTAGCTCATAGTTTAATAATTGTTGGATCAATACTTCATTCTTAAATCATTTACCTAGTGTGATTTACAATTTCCCTTTTTATGTTTCAACAACTTAACCACTATGTATTATACTTTGCGAATGTGAGCATTATGTCAACCATGTTCTTTTATTCTAGGAGTGGCCACATATTTAAGGTTTTTGACCTGAATTCACCATGAGTCGCAAGATAATTCCAACAATTCATTAAGCTCAAGACTCTTTCATGCAATGGATGGTTGACACATTCCATCAACCAAATGATAACAACAATATTGTTATAAGGCTATAATATTGTACACCCATGTGTTTACATGGAAAATTCATATGCCTCATTAGTATGTGTAGATTTTTGCATGATTATCCACAACAAGTTTATCTTGATGACCCCTTAGCCAGGCTTATGATAACAATATTCCAAACAATCCATGACAATGCATGAGTATATGTATCATACAACAATAAAATAATGCTGCAAACATGGAATTCCTCTATTGAAGCCATCTATGATGTTAATATCATGACGATATATGTCAATTACATCAATGTTTAAAATGCGCACAAGTTTTCTTAGTCAATATTCTCATATCATGTTCAAAATAATATACTAACCATATCCTACCAATAGGGCATATTTTCTCATGGTCAGTACCTAACAAGGTAAGTCCTCTTCCATAGCCATAGTATCTTACTACAATTTGTGCATAACATTTGTCATAATAGTAGTTATTAATCGTTATAGCCAGTTAATTTCACTATATCCACAGTTCCTTATCCTATAAACATTCTAGAGTGGATGATTATTTTATCATCATCACACCATTCTCACCATAGATATAATATCCTATGGCATTGATCTTCCCAATCTATCATATTCCTTTTTCACCATTTTTTTTAAGGTAAATAGCTATGTAGGCCTTAATGACTTGGTTATAAGGATTTTAATATAGTAGTAGGAATTAATACCTACTTAATTAATCCTCCAATCTGACCATAATTCTCTCAAGCTGCGATGAATCCCTTTTTCTAAAATATGAAAATTTCTCATAATTTGCATCTCAGTGTTGTTATTATAATCACTTAATACTTCATGTATACTAAAAAGGATCCACTTTTTAACTAGATGGTAGATTTATTATAAAATCAATCAAGTAATATCGATCTCTTAAATGCAGGGTGCACTTTCAAATTACACCAATGTTAATAAGAACAACATAATGCTGACAAGTTATCTTGGTGTAGACACGACATATTCATGAGTGGTACACCTTGCTTGCTTGGTACATGATAATTTATGCTAATTTTACTTGAGATATAATTCAAGTGACTAAAAGTTCTATATATGTAAAAGTGAATTCCTACATACTTGCATCACATTCCACTGAAAAGATAATTTCTTTCACAGTTCAAGGTATACATAAATACCCACCAAGTACTAACTTTTGAATAATAGTAAATCATAATCATTGTTGCTTATCAAAATGATAAGTTGAACAGTGAGTCTAGGAGGTGTCTCAAATCATAACATGGAAGGGTTCCTGCTTATTAAGTATTCACCCCACTCAGGAGGTGTTTGAATTCCTAACATGGAAGGGTTCCTGCTTATTAAGTATTCGCCCCAACACCTTTTTTTATCTCCACATAAATTCTTATACACAAATTTTTATACTATTTAAGAGTGACTTAAAATCTTAACACTATCTTCTTTTCATTTAGCCAAGTGGCTACATCATTTTTGTATAGGTGTTAATTTGCCTTTTTATTTTTATTTCAAGGAGAAAACAAACATACATATGCAGGTGCCATCCTATCAGTCTAAAAAAACACGTGCATGCTTCAGTTAAATAAAATATTACATGTGTTGCTTGTATAATAACCAAGTTTTCATCATAGTTTTAAATAATAAAAAAATCAATTCACGCTGCTACTCTTACGAGAATATCAAACATAAATTTAACATCATTTTTCTTTTCAAATGATTAATTTCCTTAGACAACTTGTAGGAATAATATGAAACATGGATAGAAAGCACTGTGGTGGGAGGATTATGTCCATACATTTCTCCTGCCATTTCTATCACTCCCTCCTACAACCTAATAGCGTCTTTTGAATCATAGATCAAACATTCCATTGGGCTCCCTGTAGAAAAATAAAATGAGATCTAGTTTCTTTAGTTCTATCCATTATATCGACAAGTATAAGATTAGTCAACATGGAGGTTCCAACTCTAAAAGTTATTTCATCGCATGTTTCCCTACATCTATAATTTCTTGAATTCTGAAGGCATTGAGCACATCTCCCCACATAGTTGCATCAGGTTCAAAAGGCATGTTGTCGACAAGGCCTCTACCTCATTCAGCCTTCGAGATCATCCAAGGAGATCAATCATCCAAGCATGGTGATATGCTTTTGGTGTGATCTGATGACATCTAGCCATGGAATCGAAATACACACAACCCTTTTCAAACTTACTTGAGTTCTATAGAGTCTTAATAAAAACAAATTACAATCTTAATGAGAGCAGTAGAGACAATATCTTAAATACGCAATTCCGGTGCCTGAGTGTTTGGCGAATTATTATTCCATTTCACGTTCCAACTATGTTGTCAAATTTATTGTGTCACAAGCCAGATAGGTAGGTAAATCCTAGATATTGATTATGAGGGTCATAAACAAATTATAATGTTTTATGGCTATTAAACATTCAAAACCCACCAAAAGGAATCTAGAGGTGAGATAATTAACATCAAGTCAAAATTAAGACAAACAATGATGATTGAGAAGACGATAATACTCGTAAGCTCTTCTTCAAATAAGCCTTTGCTTCGTTTTCCCTTCCTCCATATCCCTTCTCCAGAATGAGAACTCACAGTTACTTCTCCTCCACTCTTAATCACTCACTTCAGCGAGGCTATTAGAGTGGAGTGAAGGAATAAGGAAGGAACAACGGATAGTTAGCTCCATGCTCGAATTCCAACAGTTTCTGGATATGGCATGATAATGTTGGATGTTGGAAACTTGAATACGTCTTAACAATTCATAAATATGGATAGGAAATCATTTTAGATGGTGGAAAATCCCCGTGGAATACAACGTCCAACCCATCAAAATTTGTCAAATATTGATGGAATTTCTTGTCTTGTCATTGCTATATAGAAAATCATGGAACATTATTTCTGTTATGTTATTCTTTTAGGGGTACACTCGTCAGATCAGAACCACATGAATGATCCACAACCATGAACCATGACCATGGCTATAACAGTCGTGTCTTAATGTGTGATTGATAGAGATATATCCATAGTATATTTACAGAAAACTCCACCTAACATAGTCAAAAGAATAACAAATATAAATTTATATATACCATTGATAATGCGTATCAGGTTATAGGATCAAAATTTAGAATTCCAATTCGGTATCATGATAAAAGATAACTGGAAACAAGTGACCTTTTCCAACTCTATGAGATCGCAACAGAAAATTTTGACCATCATTTGCTACATCTATCACCTTCCACAGGGTACCAGAGGTAAGAAATTGGAGGTTGTCCTAGCCTTGACTATGTTTTCTTTTATTTTTGAAGTGGCATACTACCATTGGGAGCATCTTCTCCATGGCTTCCCTGATTCGGTTTCTCTATAAGGCATCAGAGGATCATGTCAAGGAGCCAGAGATACTCACAGTTATAGCACTAGATATTTTATTACAGGAGTTAGATATTTTATTACAGGAGTTACCAATTATGATGGACGATGAGGATAAGCATTATCCTAGATATTTATCCCATTACCGATTCTCACATACAAAGTCATGTTTTACAGTTAACGTTCATACATTCGTAAGACAAAATTTCAGCTTTCCACAATTGAATTCCCTTCTGGGATAAGACAAATGCAAAATGCAGTATTTAAATGGGAAACATCAATCTAAAGCTTTTCTCGTGATTTTTCTAAGCATTTTTTTAGGGTAACCCTACATCTATAAGCCAAAAGTAGGTTTTTGGGATTCAACAATTTCGTACCTCTCTGGGTTATTGGATAAGGTGGATAAGGTCGATCTGTCCTGGATGTTCCCCATGCAATAAGGATAACCAACATTTACACTTCGGGAAACCCATAAAACAGACACGCAAACCGGCATTCATCCCATCCTGAAAGTGAATAGAAAACCTGTAACACACTTGAAAAAAAATAACTACGCATGAGGATCAAGTAGCATACCCGCGTATTCAGCGCTAATCCAGAGGGAGGAGTAATCGTATGGTGAATCACACGTCTCGGCTAATTTTCCTGACCATTTTCCAGAACAAAATAAGAGCTAGCTTCTGTCCGTCCACATAACATGCGCAGAATCTGCATCCCTGTGCCTCGATTTCCTATCCAGATTGACAAATCTTCCTAGGCATTCCTCTCCTCTTCCATCAAGGAGTTTCAAAAAATGCTTGGAGGCATAACTGACTTGTTTGTTAAAAAGTTTCACAGGTTGAAATTGCCTCATACGTCCCAAAGATTGAGTTTTATCGCCATCATCTGACAAAGGTTGAGTTCTCCATTGTGAATGTTGAACTGGCCATGATATATCTTCCTTAATGGGTTAATCCATTTCACGGGAATCAGTTGTTGAGTACGGCAATTTAATCACGGTGGTGAGGTCCTCCCTACAATGGATGGATTGGTGGTGGTTACCACCGAATGGGAAACAGGGTGACCGGGCAGACACACAAGTGGACCAACTCTTTTCATCTTTCTAGTTGCCATAACCCAACGTGCGCTTTTTCCCACTATGCATTCAGCCCACAATTTAGTATCGACATTACGGATGAGGCCATTTATGCCATTCCTAAATACCTAGTGCACGGAAATTAATAACGTCCCACTCATGTTGATATCATGAAAATAGAATCGAAGAAATTTTTGGAGGAGGTCATATTTTGTAGTTTTAAATTCTAGAATTCTTCAATTCCTACATATATAATACGCCAAAGAAGCCATAACAACACCTTTACCTCCAAAAAAAAATGTTTTTTTATATGGCAAAGCTGATTAGATTTCCTTTTGTACTTTTTGTTGTTTGTCTATCGTTTTAAAACATACTCAAGTTTAAGTACTGAATCGATCTCATGGGCATGGATTTGAGACAAGCTTAACAATTCTAGAGATTTATTACACATATTGCAGCCATGGAAAGGCACTTTAAAAACATATAGAGGGGAAACACAAAGACCCCAAAGCTTATCTTGATAGTTGTTTGATGTAGGTTTGATTGAA
>APFE030718531.1:432-19784 GCA_000404065.3 Pinus taeda | reverse complement strand
AACATATAGAGGGGAAACACAAAGACCCCAAAGCTTATCTTGATAGTTGTTTGATGTAGGTTTGATTGAAGTCTCTTGGCCATTCTTTTGGATTTGACACTATTAAATTCTCAAGTTTAAGCACATGAATCGATCTCATGGGCATGGATTTGAGACAAGCTTAACAATTCTACAGATTTATTACACATATTGCAGCCATGGAAAGGCACCTTAAAAAACATATAGAGGGGAAACACAAAGACCCCAAAGCTTATCTTGATAGTTGTTTGATGTAGGTTTCATTGAAGTCTCTTGACCATTCTTTTGGATTTGACACTATTAAATTTTTTGATACTGTATGGTTTTCTTAAGGACGTGTTTGAGCATCCATCCTAGATGGGGTAGAAAACATCTTCCACCAAAGCATAAAAACTTCCTCTTTAACTAAATTGCTTGATTTAATATCATGTTACATATATATTGAATTAACATATGTATATTCCTGGTTCCTCAATAAACCATTAAGGAATCCTAACATTATTTAACGACAACAAATAAATATAACATTAACATCTTCTATGCTTCAAATTTTAACTTCTCCTTTATGGAGAACGTTTTTTTTTAAAACCCGTAATGGAAATGCTACATAGGTGGATTGGTCCATAAGCATTAGTGTTTGAAATTATTCCTTGCTACCATTGGTAACGAACATCCTTAGCCTACCCTGGAATTTAGCTCCTAAGCTTCCATTACATAAATGTTTATTTTGTTCTATATTTAATCGTTAAGAAACAATACTACTTGGTGTATCTTTACCCCACCCTTATATCATCATTAGTAATTCTGTAATAGGCTCCATAATCATGATCAATTGAATTATAGAGTGGTTCTCGTATAGTCTTTTAACCTTATTGTGAAAGCCCATGTGTCAGATTTTTAGTAAACATGATTTAGTAGATGAAAACAGAACTAACCATAACATGCAACCTATACTAATTTCCTTACCTACATAAATGATCTTAATTAAAATCTGCTATCATGATCATCCATCATTATTATAGGTCTTGTTTCTGTCATGAATAACAAATTGCTTAATTAAATACAAATCTTAGATCAGGCATTATACAGGTAACCTATCTCATAGACACACTAGGTACCATCATCAACCTGATGATATTCAAGTCAATTTCACAGGATATGTTACAGACCCATATATGCATAACTAAAAGGATGTTCCATCAATTCCTTATACTGCATGAAATAGTATCTAATTTCATTATGCATGACATAGACCACGCAAAACACTAAAGCATGCTACTCTTTGATACCACTATAAAGATAATCTTAATAACTTTGAAATTCATATGAGAGCACACGACAGTTACATACATTATTGAATCATTCATTTTCTATAAAAGAGGAAATTATGTAATTCATATTTCTGAATTGTACGATTTAACATCCTAATAATTTTGTTAGTACAGAAACCCATGTAATTCATTCAAACATTCTCATGGACAGGAAACTTAAGCAATCATCTCATAGAAAAATTGGAACGATAACAGAGACTTAATAAAATATTCTCATAAAAAACCTGGAACTATAACAGAGAGAGAGAGAGAGAGAGAGAGAGAGAGAGAGTAAGAATCATCATACAAACATCCCACACATCTGACACCAACTAAAACCTCTCTTGGAGGAGGAGTACCATCACCCAACCATGAATAACCTTTGATTCCCCTCGAGCCGAAGATATTGCCAAGGATCAACTGCCCTAAATTGATTAATCACTGGGTACTTAATACCCTCTTTCATGATTTAGTTACCACTATCAACGTCCTGCTTTTATGTATTTTTCCATTTTCCTAGGTCTTTTTTGCAAAAGATCATATTTATCTCCGAGGAGGCTTTTCCTCATAAAATTTTGCCTTTATTTGGCATGAAGCTTTTATGTCTGATGGATCTTTATCTCCCATCCATTCAATGTATATCCAATACATCCAAGCTTATCTAGAATGTCATATAGAAGATTATCATGAAAGATTCATCTCTATTCCCATTCCCCATGGGATTTGGAAAGAATCTCCTCTCTCTTGGTGCTCCACCCTCTAAGCGATTTATTTTATTAATTTATTAATAACACATTTTCTTTTCATGTTATATATCACCTAGCTTTCCTGATCTTAGGTTTAGAATAGTTTAAGAGGCAAAGGAGGATATCACACCTAGCTTCCCTCAACTTAGGTTTACAATCATTTAAAACACAAGGGAGGATATCAAACCTAGCATTAACTCGACTTAGGTTTACAATAATTTAGCACACGAGGGAGGATATCACACCTAGTTGTAACTTGTCTTAGGTTTGCAATAATTTAGTACACAAGGGAGGGGTGTCAAAAAACTAAGGAAATGCACATAATACAATTTCAAGTTAATAAAAAAACAAACACCCAAATATGAAAATGCAACATTAAATAAGGAATCACACATTATAAAAAGTAAAACATACAGTACATATACAAAGTCAAATTTATGCTATGAAATTAATTACAATCACAATTAAGTACAATGAACACATAATTACAATTTCAAGCCACACACCATACAAATATTCATAAATAAACACACACACCCACACAGATGCTATTTCAAATAAAGAGAGATACAAAGTACAAGTTCAAACAAACACACAATATACAAATTGGAGTAAACACACAACATAAAATTTCAAATAAATAATTGCACATGATAAAATTTTAAGTTAATAAAAGAAAACAATCAAATATTCATACGCAGCTTTAAAACACACACACACACAATATAGAAATTAATATCTACATTATGTTTACCCATTCAAATTCATAATTCAATACAACAAACACATGATCACAATTCCAAATTACATACAAATATTCATAAATAAACATTGATACAAACATTCACATATATATGGGATTTTAATTAAATAATCATACAAAATACTAGTCCAAATAAACAAACACACTATATAAAATTTGGTGTTGAAATACAAAAAAAAATAATCATTACTAGGACCACCCACATATATATATGAAATTTCAAAAAAGAAAACGCACAATTCAATTAAACACACACTTACTCAATTTCAAAGTAACATGGTATAGTATCAATTCACTATATCAACATAAATACATAAATACATTAAATTATATATGTATACCCTTATCAAATTGTTTAAAATATAAATAATACAATATAAAAAGCTTTAAAATCACTAAAAATGAAAACCAGAAAAAAGAAAAACCAATATGAATGATCTGTTAAGTATAATTATATTTAGTGTTATTCAATGCATGGTGAAAGATTGTATAATTTGTATTTTTGTAAAAAAAGAATAGTTTCTTTTTTAATGTAAGTGTGTTATAAGTTAAATGCAAATGTGATAACTGTTATAATATGAATGGATGATCAATGAAGTGTAATATGACATGCTTCAAATATAAATGTTGTCAAGTAAATGTATCTTTAAAAAAATATGTTTTGATGGGTATGAGTTTAAAGAAAAGTAATCAACACAAACAAAGATAACTACACTACTGAAAGAAAAATGGTGCCCCATTCTTCTTGAGAACTAGGAAGGAGTTTAACCCTTTCCATAAAAAATATTTTTATTAATAATTGTGTGCATAATGCTCTTACAGTATTTTAGAAAAAATCCTTTCAGCAAAACAAGGAGGTGAAAACCCTCTTGTAGATAAATTTGCATTCAATACCACATAAATATTAGGGAAATATTTAAATTTTTAATAAGATATAATGAAAATTATCAATTTGTCTTGAAGATTATCAATTTGTCTTTTATATAAAATAATAATCTTCATTCACATATTAAATAATAAAATTAAAATAGGAATCCACTTCGAAAATGTATATTTTTACACCAGAAGGAAAAGCCCACGAATTAACTGAACAAGGAACACAATACATTAGCAAGTCATGTTAAAAAAAAAATGGGTTAAACTAATAAAGAAGAGGTTATACTAGAAAACCACAAAATAAACTAATACACAATAGGTTAAACCCAAATACAGAGCTATCAGAAGTCATTAAAAATCTAGTGATGCTTGAATTCACAGGGGATAACTTATTGAAGGAATAATGGAAAAATTATATGTAATAAAAATTATTGAGGATGATTGAAAAAATAAAGAAAAATTTAAATTTAATACAAATTATTGAGGAGGAAGGAGAGCATTAAATTCAATAAAATTGGCTAAAGCACCATGTTTCAACTAATCAAAAGGAGAGATACAGGGCCATCTCTATATACCTAAAACTGGGATTAGATTTCGCATTAAACAAGCTAATTGGAATGCCTTGAACAACAACAACGTCAACCACCTCTTTCCTTCCATATTTCATTCATTTTCCTGCAACGTCAACTCTTCATTCACTCCAATAATTTACAATGCACAAAACAAAAATACAAAGTTATGAAATGGAATTAGTTCTTACAACAAGGCATAGATGAATAGAAACATTGAAATTAAATAGAATCTAATCGATACCATTTTTTAGAGATAATTGATTTCTCTGAGCCCAAAAAATCGGTAAAGAACTCGTTTTTCCTCCTCTTCGCTTCTCTTTCCAGCCTCCTCCTCTATCCCACATAACCATGACTGACTCAAACACAGACTCGACACAGACAGACCCAAACTATGACCACACATTAGCCAAACACACAAGAATAATCACAATCGATATGGACAAAGGAAAAGGAAGATGTTGGAAAAATGATAAGACTCAATATAGGGACTCTGCACTTCCCTTCAATGGCTACAAGAGTTTTACCACCTGTACTTCCTTCGGGATTCCATGCTCTCTCTTCAATTGAGAGTTCATGCTTTTTCAAATTTCAATCTAATCCACTGATCTGATATTCACCCTATGAGTGACATCAGTTCAAGATTTATTAAACAAAGGTATTACAGACTCATGTGTTGGTGTGTGTTCTGTGTTATTGAAGCAATGGATCAATCATATTGCTAATACACAGACAAAAAAATGGAAATAAAACAGAGAAATACAGTAAGAAAATACAAAGACACAAGAATTTTTAATAAGGAGTTCACCCTGTTCCCCAGGGCTATGTCTCCAGTATAGCTTTCAGTGGTGGCCTTGTTTTATTGTGCCCTTAAGTAGAGAATTACAATACAAGGACCCAATGTGAGTTCTCCTGAAGCAGGTTTTACTTGGTAGGGTGGTTCTTGGATTTCCCAAGCCATTGGAGTACACATAATCTTCTTCTGCCTACCAGCTCCGTGACCTTCTGGACTACAGTGGCAAGAGCCAACTGTGGTGCTCAGTCCAGATAGATTCCTCTATGTGATGGCTTTAATCTCTCAAGCTCTCTGGTGCTCAATTCTGTCGCTGGTCAGTTCAGCCCTCTGTCTCTTTCTGCTTTTGCTATATTGCCTTCTTCTCTGGTTTCTATCTCTCAATATTCAGTCTTCCTCTTGGGGTTCGTTCTGACTGACTTGACTTGTGTATTCTCTCTATTCATGGTTTTTAGCCGTTCGAACTCATGTCTGTTCGATTCCTCTTCTACCTTTATTCATTCATCTTCTATAGCTACACTTGGAGTTCCCTGTTCAGCGTCAACATGAACGTTCAAGGAGTGGCCATTTGTCCTCCTCTATATGGCGCCAACCTACTTCGTTGGTTCGTTTCTTCACTTAAGTCGTGGATGAAGTCTTTCCTCCACTGTGGCGGTCAAACATATTCCAAATCTTTACAAATCATGGCATATTCCTTCATCGATTTTTCTTCCTCCATCGGGCTTGATCTCAACCGTCCAATCTGGATCTACCAGATCCAACGTTATATGCATGTTCCACGTGGTTGACTTACTCTATCAATAACACACGATCGACGACAGTTTTCTCTCACCTCCACTTGCCATGTGTCGATCGCTGAGTGGGATTGCTCTACTTCCACCCAAAACTTCTTACCAGTTGAGGAAACCTCAATCAATACCACCAGTTTCCAGAACGCAGGTCTCGCCTTCATACGTTTAGTGCTTTTTTCCTTTTTCACCCGCATTTCTCTAGTTCGCCATGCATCTGAGTGCTCAGGCTTCACCCATTTTGGCCCTGTTTGCTGAGCAATGCACTAGTTTCACATCAAAATCCACCTCCTTTTCCCAATCTGGGGCTCCCAGGGGCTACTTTGACCTCCCGCGCAGTCTCCATAGGCCTCGGTCATCGAGCTTTGACCGAGGTCCTCATCTATTCCATGTTGGCTGCTATTGCCACTAGTTCAGGGGTGGTTTTGATCGCTGTTCAGAATTCTTAGAGATTTGCCTTGACTTGATACAGTCATGGTTCTTTGACAGTCTTTTATGGATCCAATTTCGATCACAGCCTTCCCATTGAAAAATATTTTGGACCACCAAAAGTTGGTTTTCTTTTAAGCATCCACTAAGTGAAGATACTACTGTCTCACTTGTCCAAGCTCAATCCACTTTGCATTGCTCATCTTTGAACCTTTGAGTCCAATTCTAAGGTACTCAACATCTCCTCTTCACGCCATCCTTACCTTCTTGTCCAACACTTTGTCTTCGTCTAATTCATTAAGATATTCAGGTAGTAGGTCATTAATAGAAGGAAATTTACTTTGCTCTTGAGGATCCTCAATCATTGAAGGTTCAAACAATCTCAAGCAATCTGCATTTACGACTGAGTAGATGTGCATGTAAGTTGGTAGATCAAGGTGAAAAGCATTTTCACCAATCTTCTCAAGTATCCTAAAAGGTCCATACCTGATAGGGTTTAGCTTTTTACCTTCTCCTTGCATCCTATCCTTGTTGATATACAGCCAGACTTTGTCTCCAACTTGAAAACTATGCTCCATTTGATGCTTTTCATGCCTAGCCTTATATTTGGCTTGGCTCTTTTCCAGCTATTCCCGTACTTCCTGGTGGATCTCCTGGATCTATTCAATGAACCTAGTTGCCTCATCCACATGAGTGTGTCCATTAACCATGGTACCTTTACCAAAGACAAAATCCAAAGGTGACCTTGGTATGAAAGCAAAACAGGTCTCAAAAGGAGATCTCTGTGTAGAAGAGTGTTTGTCTCTATTGTAAGCATGTTGCACATAACAAAAATGTTTATCCCAAAGCTTAGGATGTTTGCTACAATATCCCCTGAGAAACTAGATCACTGTCATGTTAACTACTTCTATCTAACCATTGGTTTGTGGAGGAAAAGTTGTGCTTTTCTTCAATTGGGTGTCGATCAGTTCCCAAAGACTTGACCAAAACTTCCCCACAAATCGAGTGCCTTGATCAGATACAATAGAAGTGGGTAATCCAAAATGAACCCATACATGTTCAAAGAATAATTCTGCAATTTGTTCCTCTATAATTTGTTTATTACAAGGTATCAAAATTCACATTTTGCTTAACCCATCCACAACCACATATAAATAATCATGACCCTTCCTAGATTTAGGCAATCCTCCAACAAAATCCATGGAAACACTTTCCCAAGGGTGAGAAGGAACTGGTAAAGGAGTGTACAATTGTAGCTTTCTATTGTTGGTCTTGCTTCTAGCACACATACTACAACATCTTACATATCTAGAAACCGTCTCATTCATTTTCAGCCAATAACGAAATCTTTGCAGCTATGCAATTGTTTTACTTACCCCAAAGTGACCTGATATCAGAGAAGTGTGTGCCTCTCTAATTATCTTTATTCTCTCTATTTGTGGAATGCATAGTTTCGTACAATGGTATAAGAGTCGGTTCTTCACATGATAGTCCAATTCTTCTACCTTTTTACCTTGACTCAAAGTTGCATATACATATTTAAAGTCTATATCTTTAGCATATTACTCTATGTAGCTTTCATGTAGCACATAATTATGCTTAAGTATGGTAGATGCATTTATTGTGTATGCCCTTCTTATATCTAATGACTAGGTGAAACTGTTGTAGAAATCCCATCCATCTATAATGCCTTGATTGTTGCAACTTAATTTGGGAGTGTATATATTGAAGTAGTTGATGATCAGTGTGTATTACCCTAAACCATAAACCCATTAAGTAATGTTTCCACTTTTTCGTACTCTAAACTAATGCATATAGTTATTTATCATAGATAGGATAGTTAATGACTAGAGGATTAAAAGTTTCACAATGATAACATATGGGTTTACCATGTTGTGTCAACACTGCTCCCATGGCATAGTCACTGACATCTGTTTGGATTTAAAATGGTCTTTGTAGATCTGGCAGTGCTATTACAGGTGTACTAATCTTTTCTTTCAAGGTGTTGAATGCTTTTTGATGTTTGCCTCCCCACTGAAACACCTTGTTCAATGCTATCAAAGCATGTAAGGGAGCTCCAATTGAGGAAAAATTAGAAATGAACTTCCTCCAATATCGTGCTGCTCCTAAGAAGCTTCTTACTTCTGTAGAAGACTTGGGTTTAGGCCAATTTACAATGACTACCACTTTAGAGGGATCTATTTATAATTCACCACCCCCTACTATATGATCGAAATAATTTAGAGATGTTTTGCCAAATTCACATTTTGAGAGTTTAACATATAGTTTTTCTCTTTTCAAAACATCTAATTTGTGCTTAACATACTTTAAGTGTCCTTCCCATGTTTTACTAAAAATCAGAATGTCATCCAGATACACAATAACAAAATCATCAAGAAAAGGTCTGAGTACTTCATTCATTAATCTCATGAAAGTAGCAGGAGCATTAGTCAAGCCAAAAGGCATAACCAGCCAGTCATACAATCCCTGCTTTGTTTTGAAAGCAGTCTTTTGTGCATCTTGCTCCGCAACTCTGACCCAATGGTATCCACTGTGCAAATCGAGCTTGGTGAAATAAACAACTTCCTTTAATTGATCCAAAAGATCATCTATGCGAGGAAAGGGATAACGACTTTTGATTGTTATCTTATTCAGTGATCGGTAGTCAACGCACATTCTCCACGAGCCATCTTTCTTTCTCACCAAAATGATTGGTGACCCAGATGGTGATGTGTTGGGCCTGATGAACCCTTTCTCGAGAAACTCCTGCACCTGCTTCTTGATTTCAGCATTCTCTAAAACAAACAACCTGTACATACCAATGTTAGGCAATGGAACATTTTGCTGCAAAATAATATCATGTACTATTTCCTTTTTGGGTGGCAGACCTTTAGGTTACTAAAATAGAATATCATAGTCTGAAACAATGTTTTATATATCAGCTTGTTACTGAGCATTACAACCCTCAAATACATTGGTTTTATTAGGTTTCTTTTCCTTTACAACCATTAGTAAAAATTGTTTACATGAATTTATCATTATTTTCATCTACCCAAAATTTATGAGAGTATAATTATTCTTGAGCTTATGAGCTCTTACAAAGTATTCGATTCCATATTTCACAAGTAGATATTTGTTCTCAGCTCTATAGAAAATAGCCTTTCTATCATACAAGTAAGGACTTTCTAAACCAACTCCACATATAGCGAAAGGAATTATGTTTAACTCAACCTCATCTACAAAAGCTGACCCAAAAGAAAACTTAAGTTTGCACTGTCTAGTCACTTGTAGTTGTGCTTTATCCTTCAACCATCCTAATGGGTATGGTTTCTTGTGAGGTTTAGTTTCTAATCCCAATTTCCTTACAATTTCTTTAGAAATCAAATTTACTTGTGAGCCACTATCAAACAAAGTATCAATATTTTGATGTTTTGAAGTAACTCGAATATGAAAAAGCTCATGTATTTTTCTCTCATATTCTTCATCAATAATAGTTTGAGAAGAATTACTAGTAGATGCTTCAGAATTCTTACCTTTTATACCTTTGGCTGCAATGATTGTTTCATCTCCCGAATCTGACCCCAAATCTTTTTGAATAGTTGCATCAGTCTTCTTCTTCTTGCCCTTGGACTTCTTAGGTCTCAGCTCTAGATGTAGAATCCAACAGTGCTCATCATCATGCCCCTCCTTGCTCTTGCTTACAGTGGGTTGGGATGGTCCCCCAACTTACAGATTTGCATTATTTCCTCTAGCTTCTAGATGAGTAGCTTGTACATATACCTCAACTATACTAGTGGGATTAAACATGAGGATGGCATGCCTCATGTAGTTGTGTAGACCACCAATGTACTTCAACAGAGTCTCTAGTAAGTCTAATGAGATACCCAACATCAATGCTCTCTTTCTGCACTCTTGAGTATACCCTTGCACACTTTGTCATTTCAACTACTGAAGAGTTTTCCAACTCATCAAGGCTTGTTGCATGTACACCAATGGATAGAACTGATTTTTGGCTGCAGCAACAAATTTACTCCAGACGAAGATGGTCTTAAAATGTTTCTTCATATCAGCTTGGGTTCTACCTTCCCACAAAACCAAGGCAGTGCCTCCTAGGCATAGGCTTGCCAGCTAAATTCTACTCTTGTCTAAGTTGATATTTTGCACTCTACAATACAAATAAATTTTTCTAATCCAATTGTCCAACTTTTCATCATTTAGCTCTCCATCATATATAGGCAAATTAAATTTAACATCTAGCTTAATCAAAAATACTTTCTTATTATGCACAGGGCTATTAGGAGGTGTGAGAAAGCTTTCCTCTTTCCCCTTTCCGTTTGAATGGTCATGGGAATGAGACACATCTTCTTCTTTATGTTTTTTAGAACCTGATGAATCTCCATCCTTGTGCTTTCTAAAGTCTCTATACATTTCTTCTACCATAGATTTTATAGCTAGGAAACTCTCTATGAATTGAGGGTCTGGCCCCATAGAACCTTTCTCCAACATTGTCTTCCGAGGATAGACTCTCCCAATTTTAGGATTAGTTTCAACCAGCTCTCCTCCTAATTTTAGATTTGATCTCGTGAGCATTCAACAACTAAACCAACACAAGGTTGTGTAACCTTATAGCCTAGAGCTTTGATACCACTTCATTTGATATTCACCCTATGAGTAACATCAGTTGAAGATTTATTAAACAAAGGTATTACAGACTCATGTGCTTATGTGTATTCTGTGTTATTGAAGCAACAGATCAATCAGATTGCGAATACACAGACAAAAAAATGGAAAGACAGCAGAGAAATACAGTAAGCAAATACAAAGACACAAGAATTTTTAATAAGGAGTCCACCCTATTCTCCAGGGCTATGTCTCTGGTCCAGCTTTTAGTTGTGGCCTTGTTTTATTGTGCCTTTAAGTAGAGAATTACAATACAAGGACTCAATGTGAGTTCTCCTGAAGTAGGTTTTGCTTGGCAGGGTCGTTCATGGACCCACGCCACTGGAGTACATAGACTCTTCTTCTTCCTACCAGCTTTGTGACCTTCTGGTCTACAGTGGCAAGAGCCAAGTGTGGTCCTCAGTCCAGACAGATTCCTCTGTGGAATGGCTTGAATCTCTCAAGCTCTCTGGCGCTCAATGTTACAGTTGGTTAGCTTGGCCCTCTGTCTCTTTCTGCTCTTGCTTTACTACCTTCTTCTCTGGTTTCTGTCTCTCAGTGTTCAGTCCTCCTCTCGAGGTTCATTCTGACTGAATCGACTTGTGTATTCTATCTATGTTCATGGGCTTTAGCCATTCAAACTCATGTCTCTTAGTTTCCTCTTCCACCTTTGTCGATTCACCTTCTGCAGCTACACTTGGAGTTCCCTGTTCAGCGTTAGCATGAATGCTCAGGGAGTGGCCACTTGACTTCCTATAAATGTCCCTAACCAGCTTTGTCGGTTCGTTTCTTCAGTTATTTCATGGATGAAGTCTTTCCTCCACCATGGCAATCAAATGGATTCGAAATCTTTACAAATCACGGTGTATTCCTTCATCGATTCCACTTCCTCCATCAGGCTTGATCTCAGTCATTCGATCTGAGTCTCCCAGATCCAACGTCATATGCACATCATGTGTGGTTGACTTGCTCGACCGATAACATGCGATCAACGACTATTTTCTCCCACTTCAGCTTGCCATGCATCGATTGTTGAGTGGGATCGCTCTGCCTCCATCCAGAACTGCTTACCATTTGAGGGCGCCCAAATCAATACCACCAGTTTCCAGAGCGTGGGTCATGCCTTCGTATGTTTAGCGCTTTTTTCCTCTTCTGCCCATGGTTCTCTAGTTCGTCGTGTGTCTGAGTGCTCGGCCTTCCACCATTTCAGCCCTATTTTCCCAATGATGTGCGATTGCATCAAAATCCACCTCCTTTTCCTGATCTGGGGCTCCCAAGGGCTACTTTGACCTACTGCGCAGTCTCCATCGGCCTCGATGAGTCTGATTTGACTGAGGTCCTTGTCGTTGTACCTTGGATACCATTGCCACTGGTTTAGGGGTGTTTTTAGTCATTGTTATGAGTTCTTAGAGATTTGTCCCAACCTGATACAGTCATGGTTCTTTGACAATCTTTTATGGATCCAATTCAGATCATCCATGCCTCTTTGAAATTTTCGGTGGATGCTTTTCTTTTGTCCATGTTTGATGGATGCTTCTAGTTGTTTCTATTTTTTGGTGGTTCTTTCCATTAATGCTTGCTTTTTCCCCTTTCAAACAAACATCTTTCCAACACGCATATTTCCAATAAGGCTTCAATTCATGCTTTTACCATTTTTTATTTATTCCATTTCGTTAGTCACATTATGATGGATTTGACATTTAGAATTTGGTGTGGATTTAATTTTCATTTTAATATTTTATTTATTTCTTAGGATGTTCGAAACAAGGTGTTCAAAGCACTCAAGAGTTTGTCTAACATATCATATTATGTTATTTATTTTGAATTTTATCTAATAGCTATATAAATTTATTGGATATTAATATCATTTTTTCATTTTAAATTGCGAAGGAATATGTATGTAGTGTAGCATCTTGACAAATTTTCAAAATGATTTTTAAGAAGTTTTACAAAAGGTAAGTGAAAATATGTGTGTCCTAATATTTGAAATGAAAGGGAAGGTCTTTGATCCTATTAGGAATTAGTGTAGCCATATAAACAAAATGGCTAGTAAACTAAGATGAACATCAGAACACTTACCTCATGATATATTTCACATTACCATGACTAAAAAATATCATGAAGATCTCCAAACTCTGCCGAGGATGAAAATTAATTATGAACGGGGAATGCAGATATCAAAATTCTAACCGACATGAAAATTACTTATGAAGTTGATAGCTCAGAGATTGTCAATAATGCGAAAGCTAAAATTCAAGACAATTAATTGCTCCAAACCATCAAAGGTTGATCTTGCTAGGCATGATCTTGAAGATGATAGAAGCGTAGTTGATTATAATATTTGGAAGAATGTACCCTTCTTCTTGTACTTCATATCACAAGTAATATGTAGGTCTTTGTGAATTTTTTGACTTGTGAGACTATTATAGTTGATATTAAGAGCTCTGATGTAAATGCTAAAACTCAAGATAAGGAAGGAATTTTGTTATATTAGCAAAGGTTGATCGTCATTGGGATAAGAAACCTTAGGATAGGACAATTAAAGTTTTATTCTAAAGTAATTGACTCTCCCCCTAGTTCTTTTTCTATGTGTTGGTATGAAAAAATTTCTCAATAACTTGAACTTGAGTGTTAGAAATAATTGACGATAATAAGGAAATTATTTTAGATGAGGATGGAATTCCTCCATATTTAGTGGTTGATCTTTATTGAGAAGTAAGGACAACTCCTATAAGTAAGGGAATGATTATCACCTTAAAAATGGTACAAAACCTATATTTAATGAGGTTGGCACCATTTTCACAAATAGTAGTAGTAATTATGTTCAAGAGAAGCATCATCATCGTATTAATGCATATTATATAGAATTTGGTTCATATTCTATCCATTTTCATTTTCTACTTATTTTAAGACTTCAATAATTTTCATTTCAACTATTCAATTTGGTTTTTTGATCCTTTTCCTTTTCCATTTAAAATATTTTCTCAAATGAATCACTTATTATGGCTCACTTGTATCTCCGCCTATATTCTCGTTATGCAAAGTTGTCTAATTGTTGTAATTATTTGGAGGCTTTTTGTCCTTTTTTGTCTTCCACAAATTTTTTCTATCTATTATTAGAGTAGGATTGTTGTGTATTTTCCTTAACTAGTAAAGAAATTTCATAAGTTCTTTTAGAAATGTAATTAAATATTGTCTATGAAACCTAATGTAGTTTTATTTGAGATTTAGTGGCATAGGAGGCACTTGGGTGGTGGAAATTCTTTTAACCAATTTATGTCAACTACAAGTCTATATTATTTTATTAAAAATTTAAAGAAAAAAAACCATAAAACATGAAAAAGTTATAAAATAAATGATTATTATTATAAAAAAATAAAAAAATGGAATTCCTCTTCGGGCCCTTTGGCTAACTCAATCCGATTCTCAGAATTGGATTAAGCCTGCGGACAGGCCCACGACCCTCGGCGAGCAAAGGTGCACATAGATCTGCCTACACAAGGCCATGCCTCACCAAGCCCCTAGTCAGGCTCCATCGCTGCTCCGCTAGCCCTAGGTCGTGCTGCCTTCAACCACTGGGAAAGGCTCCATCTGATTCATAACATCGGATGAGCCCCTCACTCGATTTTTTTGAATTTTTTATTTTCAAATATCTTTTTTTTATACAAAATTCGTAAAATTTGTTATTTATCCTCTCTTTTTTACTCAAATTTTAACAATTTTTTTTTAATGTGGGTTTTTAGCGAAAAGGTACTAAAATACATATTTTTTTAATTATATCTATATGCAAAACGTGTATTTTTTGTGGAGTTTTTTAAAATATTATTTTTTGGTGACAATTATTTTTTGTGTATTGAAATACTAATTAACAACAAATAAATATAAAAAAATCATAGTCTCAAAATATTTTTATTTTTATTTTAAACATTGCCAAAAAATTTAAATTTTCATTATAAAAAAATAGTGCAAAGGAAAACAAAACAAGAAATTGAAAAGTCTTAAAGCCAAATATTTAACGATGAAAAACATGTAGAGGAATAAGAGAATTTAAAAAATGGTTAAATAATCAACATTTAAAAAAAAAAGTCTAGACCTAATACATTAGAAAATTTAAAATGTCAAAAATAAGTCCTTTAAATAAAGGGGTTGATGCCACATCAACACTTTTCAAAACTAATATGAAAATCACTGACATTTAAAAACATGATCCATAAGAAGATTTAAAGCATCAACACTTTTCAAAAACAGTTGATTTTTTTGCTACATAAAAAAAATAGATACTCATATTAGTTCTCGTTTTAAAGTTTACATTGTTAAGATTATTATTATATGCTTTCAAAATTTTTGGATGTGCTTTTTGAATGTGATTATATTTGTTGTTAAGGGTTTTTCTTTGTCTTGTTTGTTAGGTTGTTTCTTTTTTCTAAAAAGTTGAAAATAAATTGATGAATACAGGAATATAATTAAATTAACAGTTCTCAACATTCTTCGGTGTCCTTAAAACACATAACTAAGTTAATTGTATGAATTTGTTAGATATTGGTGGTTATTGTTGTGCTTCAGGGTTCAAGAGAATCAATTACAGGTATTGAAATTAGATCCATTTGGATAGAAAGGTCAACTGTATAATTGACTGCTAGATACAGTCCAATATCGAGATTATCCTTTGGGAGATTTAGAAACATAAATTATACAAAGTTGATCAATGATTGTTAGAGGAAATTATGTCTTAAATGAGTTGAATGAGAAGCTAGAAAATTGTGGTCATGGAAAGGCCATTGTAAGAGACTTCAAAGTGGGTATAAATTTCGAGGAGGACCACTCACACAAATGTGACATGCTAATTTTAAATTATCAATTTTATTACAATCTTTGTAATGATATAGATGTAATCATTAAATTGGGGATTTGGAATGATTCTTACATTAGTAAATAGGTATGATTGAGTTGTTGGTTGTTGGAGTTTCGTTGAGATATTTTTTGAACATTATTCTCATTATTTCCAATCTGTTGGATTCCATGGGCAATATTTATCTAGCCTATAAATTGGCTTGGAAATGAACAGTATATGAAATTTTTTGTGTGCATTATGTCTATTCCTCATATTTCCTTGTTCTAGGTTATAGAAAAAGTGTATAGGCTATAAAAGAAATTTGGACGATGAATTAGAATAATGAAAAGATTGAGAGGCTATAAAAATGAATTTGAAACAATTCTAAATATTTTTATCAATTAAATGTTCTTCTTGATAGCTCTCAAATTAAAATATATTTTTTTCTTGTATTAGCTAATTTCTTAAAAAAATTTATAGATGTATCATTGATTCATACTCGACTTTTGGGAACCTTAATTTTCCTAAGAGCATTAACTCACATTCCCATTTAAGATATTTTCATCACGTGATAATATATTTTATTAAAAATTTAAAACTTATATATCATCATTAAAAGTTACTACTACTAATACACACACATGTATATGATAATGGGCTACATGTAAAACTAATTATCCAAACTTATTACTGGAGGATGGGATATTACTACATCATTATTGGAGTTACTAAACACACACTTAAGTTGTAAATCCTCAAACAGGTAATTGTATTTCTAAAATTATTCTTTTTTTATGTTATTAGCTTAAAATTAATTTTCTAAATTAATTTTCATTATGTTAGGATGTCATATAATAAAATTAACATAAATTCATTTTAACTTTAAGTTCACTTAGGTAGTAATATGAATGAAAAAATTGGTGACTAAATGTGATACCATCACTTCATTACTAAATGTTCATATCTATTTTTTATAAGGGAAGTATGTATCAAAAGCTTCATAAGAATATAGAAATTGGGTGTGGAAGGAGTATACTTCAAGCAACAAAGACTCATATTGTGTTTCTGGCTGCGGTCATTTCAAATCTCTGGATATATGCTCTCTATGTGAAAATTGTGAAAGAAAGTTGTATAAATGAGCTCTATTGGGTGGTCCCATAATTTTTTGTTTGCAAAAAAATATTAAAATTCAGTCAAATGATCTTAGCTCAAGTAGTTAGGTGAAGAATTGATTTCTCGAGTAGAGCGCCTTATATTTTCTACAGACATGTTCTACTTGGTTTGGTTGTAGAATTTTTGTAATATTTCTATCTCGTTTAGTAGCCGAAGCAAATATTTCAAAGTTATTAATTCCCTGATTTTGTTTTTATTGAAGAAAGAGAAAAGAAAAATATTACAAGTGGATTTGGTTGGTCATCTAGTCAATAATCAATTTATGTAGTCCACACAAAAAAACATATGAAAATTTATAATAAAGTTTATTTTCCACTTCCTATGATTTATTATTATAGTAAGCAATCGGAAGTTGTTGAGGTGGATATATTATACCATTTCTTGGTGTCATATGAATATCAACAGAAAAAATAATATGAAAAGTGTGTCAAATGATCCTAGCTCAACTAGTTAGGTGAACAATCTTTTTCTCAATATCAATGCCTTCAATTCTCTGGAGACATGTTGTAATTAGTTTGTTGGTAGAATTCTTGAAATAGTTTTGTCGTGTGTAACAACATAAGAAAATATTTTGAAGTTCTTTATTCTCTAATTTTGTTTTAGCTTAAGTAAAAAGGAACTAGTTAGGTAAACATTTTTTTTCTCAATATCGATGCCCTCAATTCTCTGGAGACATGTTGTAATTAGCTTGTTTGTAGAACTTTTGAAATAGTTTTGTCGTGTGTAACAACATAAGAAAATATTTTGAAGTTCTTTATTCTCTAATTTTGTTTTAGCTTAAGTTAAAAAGAAAAAAATTCTTACAAGGCAATTTCGTTGATCCTCTACTAATGATTAAGTTTATGTGGTGCACATTTAAAAACATATGAACATCTATAATACTATTTTTTTTTAGCTTGCCATGAATTGTTATTATAGTAGGAATTTAAAGTTGTTGAGGTAAATATCAAAGGAGAGTTCGTGGCGTCATATTAATCTCAAGAAAATCATAAATAATGATAAGGAAAGTCCTTTTATTTACCAATATTTTTCTACATATGTGTTTAAATCTGTCCATCCCCCAAGTGGAATTTGTGTATCTATGTGGTATCAAAATATTTTGAAAAAATATTTCTTTGAAATTCTATTCATCGTTGATCGCTATATTTACCAAAATCAAAAGTGGAAACAATATAAAGATAAACAAGAAATAAATGTAGGCTAATAAGTCACTAACATTTTTCCCACCTAGTATATGCTTTTTTTTTCCCAATCCTTTTACCTAGTAGCAGAAGAGGTAAAATCTCTAAGATCATCAGGTAAGCTTTAGAATATCATCAACCCAAGTTTTGGAGGTTATGTGAAACCTTTGTATAAGAAAAGTTAGTTTTGTGAAGAAGGTACAAAGATGTGAATGTAACTTGATAAAATTGTTGGTTTATGTATCCAACAACAAATTTTCCACTTAAAAAGGATAACAACATTGTAGGTTCTACATTTTATGTTACGATAGATATTTATCTCCTTTTGCTAAAAATTATAGATCAAAAGATATTTAACTTTTTAGCTGCACATGATAGGGAGATTGTAATTACTTTTACTATTATCTCTACATGTACAAAGATCTTGACATCAAGAATATCAATATGTTTGGGAATACTGGGTTTGTTTCTAATTAAATAGAAATTTTGTATTATGTATATTGGGGTTTTCATATTTTAATGTAGAAAACATTATTTTCCTATTACACAATGTTTGATAATTTTCTGAAAAGAAAGTCTTATCTATTATATATATATATATGTGTGTGTGTGTGTGTGTGTGTGTGTGTGTGTGTGTGTGTTGATTGTCATGTATATATGGGAAATCATAATCGCTTTTTCCATAAACATGTAATGATCATATCTGTGTACTAGAGAATGGACTATAGTAGCATCACTAAATTCATTGAAAATTAAACATACAATATTGGTGTCTCTAATAGGAAAAAGGTTTCAAAGCTTTTGTGGTATTAACATAATTATTTTGTTATGTAGTTGGCTTAAGAAAATATTAAGTATAATTGGTGACCTAATGTAAAACTTACATTGAGGATATTTCACTTACTATTATATTTTCAATAATTTAGGTAAGCTCTAATTTTTTAGTTGATGTGTTTCATATTTATACGTAGTCTTAAAAACAATTATGAACCATGATGAAATAAATGTCAATAATTTTCTATTTCACAATTAAATTAAAATTAATAAATCTCAATGATATGTTAATTCACAATTAAATTAAAATTTATAGATAAAAGAAATATCAAAGTAAATTTTATTTTAGTTTAGATGTTTTTTTTGTGGTTTAGTTTTAGTGTTATTTTAGTGTTTTAATTAAATTTATATATCTATAAAAAAAATATAATATTATTAAGAT
>APFE030718530.1:55235-65855 GCA_000404065.3 Pinus taeda | reverse complement strand
ATTAATGGGCAAAAGCCAATTGGCGAAAATGGAGAAACTCCACAAACATGTAGCGAAACACTTCAACGGCGATGAAGTTGACAAATTTCGACGATGAAAGACCTAAATCGAAGAATGTACTCTGTGCAGCGGTGGAGCGGCTAAAGGATTGAACCGCTCTGATACCAAATGAAGCGAACAAAGTTCATTCTTCAGATTAATTACTCCAGAAGACTTGGAATATAAAGATATCCATGAGGATACAAATATTATATATTAAATGTATGAAGAATGATTCAAATGATAGCGATAGGTCTGCTTATATACATGCAAGTGCCTCTTCATGGAGAGTCATGTCTCATTAGACATGACTCTTCAACCTAATTACTAATTAACTAGGCAATATTAATTATTATCATTGACATTATTTCCTATATATTTATTCATAACATAGGCAGATCAGGCAGGGCCAAGTTTGTTGGTCTAACTGGAGACTTGACAAGAGGGTAGTTTGACCAGATTCGACCATTGTATTGTTGTTTAGTTTGACCATCATATTTCACTAGAAGAATTAGGTCTAGCTCTTGTTTAACTAAAGAATTTCTCTAAGGAAAAGGTTGTTGGGTTTTCCCACCCAAGTGGGTCTTCCCAAGGTAAATCTTGTGTTGTCTTTGTGCATTGTGATCTCTACTTTCCTACTGCTTTTATGGTTGAATTCCTTAAGTGTAATTGCTTAATCATAATCTGAAAGTGCTAAAAGAATATCTATATCATTAGAAGTAATTATCAGTTTTCAGAAATTTGTGCTTCTATCTATTGCACTTGAAAATTCAACATTAAGAACCAGAAAGAATCAAAAAGAAAAAAAAATGCAAACCTCACTGCTTAAAAGATATGGAACTAAGATGGATCTATGCTAGTTTATCTTATCATTATATATATTTCTACGTTATGTAACTAATGGGCAGCTTTTTATTTTCTTTTTATATTACAAACTTCAACATTATTATTTTATTCTTTACATTATGGACCTCAACATATTTTTCATTTTGGTTTAATTGTTACACACACAAGAATGTACACATCTCATCCATGTTGGACAGTAGAGTGGACAGCACTTTTCTCAATTCAGTTATCTTTACTCCATAATAAAAGCATCTCACATCATGTGTCATTCTCTCATCATTATTGTTTTACTATTATCAAAGTCTCTAGAATTCCTGTTGGGCAGAAACAAAGTCGATGTTTTACAATTTTATGCGCCATTAGCATTCTACTATTCTAGTCATTGAATTTATTTCATCCTTCAACAGAAGATCAAGACTAAAATGAGAATTTTCTCTCACAATACAACAAAGAAAAAATCCCTGTTATTCCTGAGATTCGGTTCATATAGAATATTAAACTGACCAGTCAATGGAAAGAAATCTATTGATTTCCAATGATGTTATTTGTTTAAGAAATATATTTATTTAGTAAACGTTATTGCATCAATGGTTGATATTGACAAACTATACAAATGTTGATTTCAGAGAGAGAGAAACGAACCATTGTATATGTTTTCCCAGAGCCCATTTGGCCATAAGCAAATACAGAGACGTTGTATCCATCAAAAGCAGACCGTACTAAAGGCTGAACATCTTGAAAGAAATCCCCTGCATCCATTACAAAACATCTGATGGTCATACTTATTACATGATCTTTATTCTTCCACAGAAACAGTTAGATTCATTATTGAACGGCTTCAGTAGTTGAGTTTTCTTCACAAATAGCATTGTTTCATTTGTATTCCCTGTATATCGCCTGTTACTTGTACAGTACATAGAAGTTACTTTGGTATAAGTCCTTGGAATCAAATTAGTTTCGTCTTAAAACCAAATCTTACTAATTTCTGTAATAATCATATTGCAAGGGGAATTTACTTTACCAGGGCACCTTGATATTAAACAAGGCTCATAATGCAAGAGCTGATTCCTTAAGTCCAATGATAAATGAAAGGGATGTCCCTAACCCAGTCCTGAAATCTACAGAACTTCAGATGGTAAAACAAAAATTTATCATTGATTACCTTGGCCAACATGAGGTCCATAAACTCTGTCAAATTCAAAATCCTTTTTAGAACTTGTAACAGGATCACCACCAAGATTTATACGTATTGTAAAATCATCAGGTAACTCTATTGCTGGTACACCCTCATCCTCAAACAGAGGGCGAACACGGCAAAATACCCTTATATTTCCTGCAATGATCTAACACATAATTAAAAGATCCGTACGTTCATTTCTCAACCAGAAAAAGAACATAAGCTACAATCATGGACTGTACAATACTATTCCTGCATAAGAAGAAAGGTAATGACAGGAAGTTCATAACATGTCCTGTCAATAATTATTACCTTTTATAGTTACTAATTCATTAAATAGTTTCTTCCTTTCTGAGACCAATGGAGCAATTATGGCCTCAGTTTCTAGAGCAATCTGATCTGCAAGCATGAAACAACTTAAATCACAGGGCTGACAACATGAATGCCAAAAAAGAGAAAAGCAATTCTTCCAATAATGAATGAGTTCATAAAATTGCATAAAGAAAAACATAATAATATAAATTTATAGTGCAAAGTGCATTTACAAGTAAAAACAAGAATTCTATTTAAATCAGTGTTGTGAAAATCGCGATAGCATTGCAATAAAATGAAAAAATCGCGATTTTTTCCCTCTGCAGATAAAATCACGATAAATAAACGAAAAAATCGTCAGTATTTTTTTTGCCGATTTTTATTGAAAAAACGCGAAAAAAAAAAAAAAAAAAAAAAAAAACAACAACAACAACAACAACAAACAAACAAACCGCGATTTTTTAATAAAAAATCACCGAGGGTCATGACAGCATGTTTTTGTAACGTTTTTTTGGGTTTTTCATGTGCTCATTTGGGCAGTCGCGCATGGAGGGAGGAGGAGCTCTTGGAGACCAAGCTGAAGAGGGTTTTTAGCCAAATCTAAGTGCTTAGAGGAGAAAATCAAGAGGAGACCACCGATTTTTTCATAGAAATGGTATGTGGATTAATTTTTTTTTGTTTTCATTGTTTAAAAACGTTGTTTTTGTATGTTTTTCATTGTTTTTGGTTGGGAAACTTGGTATGGGCGACATTTTTCTTTTGTTTTCATTGTTTTTAAAGATTTTTTTGTATTTCTTCATTGTTTTGGGTTGGGTAACTTGGTATGACTATGGGTACCAATTTTATTTTTGTTTTCATTTTTTTAAACATTGTTTATGTTTTTCATTGTTTTTGCCATTTGTTTGGGTAACTAGGGTTTGGAATGGTTGGGTAATTTGTGTTTGAAACTTTGAACTTTGGAATGGTTGTTTTAGGTTGGGTTACGGGTAACTTGGATTTTCATTGTACAATCATCAATGTAAAAATTAAAAATTAAAATACTAAATTGTAATTTGTAAATTTTGTAACTTTGTAATTTTGTAAATGCTAAATTGTAATCCTAATCCTTATTTTCCCATAGGTTCACAACTGCACCAAAACACCATTCAAGACTTCAAGTTTGCAACTTCAAAGTTCAAAAACAAACATGCCAAGAAAATTGGATACTTTCTGGAAATATGGTGTACCTGATTCTCCGAATGATAGAATAAACTTGAGTTGCAAGTTGTGTGGCCACCCTATGTCCGGGGCGGTGTACAGTTTGAAGTTTCACCTTGCACAAATCCCTGGACATGATGTGGGGCCTTGTACAAATACAACTCATGAACTTATCCAAAGAGCCATGAGAGCATTGGAAACTTTAGAGCAGACTAGAGAGGCCAAAGAAGAACTCAAAAGGCAACTAAAAAGGTCAGCTGGAGGAAGTGGGCCAAGTGGCACTGGTTCTACTACAGCATCAACCAATCCGGTAGCTGCATCATCATTTTTCAAGTTTGCAACTTCAAAGTTCAAAAACAAACATGCCAAGGAAATTGGATCCTTTCTAGGAATATGGTGTACCTGATTCTCCGAATGATAGAATAAACTTGAGTTGCAAGTTGTGTGGCCACCCTATGTCCGAGGGGGTGTACAGGTTGAAGTTTCACCTTGCACAAATCCCTGGACATGATGTGGGGCCTTGTACAAATACAACTCCTGAACTTATCCAAAGAGCCATGAGAGCATTGGAAACTTTAGAGCAGACTAGAGAGGCCAAAGAAGAACTCAAAAGGCAACTAAAAAGGTCAGCTGAAGGAAGTGGGCCAAGTGGCACTGGTTCTACTGCAGCATCAACCAATCCGATAGCTGCATCATCATTTTTTGTTCCTCGAACCACACCTGGTTCACAACCATCTATCGATTCAATGCTAAAAAGAACTGAGAAAGAAGAAGCTGACAAGTTGCTGGCAAAATTTCTCCTCTTGAGTGATATTCCTTTCAGCATTGTAAGGAATAATCCATTTTTCCAAACTGCTGTTGATGTTATTCCCAGTGTTGGCCTGGGGTACAAAATCCCTTCCTATCATGATTTCGGAGGCCGGATTCTTCAAAATGAAAAGCGTGACTACACCCAAAGATTGGAGGATTTTAGGGCATCATGGGCACAAACAGGATGCACTGTTATGTCAGATGGTTGGACTGACCAAAAGGGGAGAACCCTTATAAACTTCTTGGTTAGTTGTCCCAAGGGGGCTATGTTTATCAAATCTGTTGATGCATCTGCACAAATCAAATATGCAAGAACTTTATGTGATTTGCTAGATTTGTTTATTTTGGAGGTGGGTGAACAAAATGTTGTCCAAGTCATAACGGACAATGCTGCAAATTATGTTGTTGCTGGCAGGATGCTTATGGACAGGCATCCTACTTTATTTTGGACATCTTGTGCTACACACTGCATTGATTTGATGTTGGAGGACATAGGGAAAATTCCCTTTGTCAAAGATATTGTTGATTCATCCAAAAGCATTACAAAATTTATATATAACCATACATCTGTGCGTAGCTCGAGGAGAAGATTCACCAACAACAAAGAGTTGGTGCGCCCCCCCATTACACGGTTTGCCACCAGTTTCATATCTCTTCAATCCCTCTTGAATTCTATGTGGGATGTGAAGAGATTGTTTCTTTCAGAGGAGTGGCGTGCTTTGCCAATGAGCCACAAACCAGAGGGAGAGGCTGTATGCAGACTGGTTTCATATCAGGAAGACTTTTGGGCAGGAGTGCAGGAGGTGTGCGTCGTTACTGAACCTTTGGTAAAGGTTCTTCGGTTGGTTGATGGTGAGAAGCCCGCAATGGGCTATTTGTATGAAGCCATGGACAGGGCCAAAGAAGCCATTTGGGCCTACTATAATGATAAGGGAGATGATGGGTTTCAGAAACAACTCCTTCTATGGGGAGTGATTGATGAGCGATGGAACAACACACTCCATCGTCCCATTCATGCTGCTGAGCTTTTCCTGAACCCTGCATTTTCTTATGCATGTGGGTTCGATTTTGATGCTGAAATCATGGATGGATTCTTATCCTGTGTCCAGAAGATGGTGCGATCTTCAGAACAGCGTATAGAGATCTCTAAACAAATTGAGACATATAGGATGGCAGGTGGCACATTTGGCTTTGAGATGGCTGTCAATGATAGGACGATAAAAATGCCAGGTATTTTTTAGTTTGTAACTTTGAACTTTGATTCAAATTTCATTGTCTCTTCAAATTCCATTTTTTTCTTATGTTTATTTAAAATTTTATTTGTAATTTTGTTGTAGATGCATGGTGGAAAATGTATGGTGGCAGGGTACTCCTTCTGCAAAAGCTTGCCATTCGCATCCTCGCCCAACTGTGCTCCTCAGGAAGTTGAGCGCAACTGGAGTGTATCGAAAAAATACACAAAAAAAAGCGACAGTGTTAACACTTTAACAATTTAAAATATTGCAAATTTCGAAATAAATTTTTGATTCCATTAAACAATATTTTTTTTATAATTATTAATTATTATTTCATGATCTTTATACAGGTTGGAGTCCCAACGACTTAATGACATGGTCTACGTCTAAAACAATTTTTGATTGTGGGTGAGGCAACTTGAGAGGACACCTGATGTGGATGCCATCTCATTGGATGGGATTGACACCACTGCTGCATGGAGGGTTGAGGCCGAGAGGCCTCTCATGGAGTCTGCTAATGATTGGTTAGTGCAGGATGTAGTGGAGGGAGAGCAGGAGTAGGAGCAAGAGGAGGAGCATGTGGAGGAGGAGGAGGAGGAGGAGGAACGGGAGGAGGAGGTGACACCACCTACCCGCGCTACCACTGCCACCAGTAGAGGACGTGGTCTACCTCCTATAGCTCCTACTTCTAGTTCTTCAGCTTCTAGAGCACATCAAACTCCACTGCCATCTCCACCAGCACGGGCACCAGCATCTACATCTAGAGGGAAAAGGAAAGCCGTGGCATTTTCTCGCAAGAGGGGCAAAGGAAATCAATAGGATTAGACTTTCATTTTATTGTATATGACATTATGACATGATGAAATACATTATTATATTTTTTGTGGATATTTTGAGGCTGAGTTGGGACTCAGGAGTTAGGACTTACTATTCAGGACACGATTCAATGTTATGTGTGATTTTAGCGCTAGAAATAATATTAAACATCTTATATATTAGTTTTTTATCATATTTATGTGTCAATATATTTATGTTATGTTGTAGATGGTTTAGATATTAAAAAAATGAAAAAAAAAATGAATATTTTTGTACCAAACAATTATTTCCTGATTATTTCCGATAATTTCCCGATAATTCCGATTTTTTCCTCGCGCCGATATTATCCCGATAACGATTAATGCAACATTGGTTCTAATCTTAGCCGTTGATTAGGGACTTAATCTTGGCTGTTGATTCGTCAACAGGAAAAGCATAAGAGGAGGCTTGAGGGTCAGTTGGAGACACACCAAGTGATCAAAGAATTCGATTTTCTGGGGCGAGGTTTGCTGAGGAAATCGAGTTAGTGATCAGAGTTGCAGTAGCAGTTCAGCAAGGGATTTTCATCTGAGGCTGAAGAATACATAGCGGAGAGGCAACGCAGTGCTGGGAGAGACAGTGCAAGCCCTAGAAGGGCTTACGTAGTGGTCGTAAACTTGACGCAAAGGGCTGACGTAGTGAACCGTAGAAGCCGCAGAGGCTGACGTTGGGCCTAAGAGGCAACGCTGGGGAGATTCTATGGGGCAAACTGAGAGCAGATCAACATATTTTGGGCCGGAAGAGGGTGACGCAAATCCTAGAGGAGTGACGCAGTTCCAGAACAGTGCTTGGAGAAGCTTTCACTGTCCAGCATAGGGAACAGTCGGAGTCGCTATGGGGTTTGATCATCCGGTTACTAATTTGCCAGAATATCTGTTTCCGGATAGAGGTACTACTGCCAAGGATATTCTTCGTTGGGTGAGCCATTTTTGGCACCCTAGTTGTATTCACGAAATCTGCTTAATAATACAAACCCTCTATATGCTGCATCAATTTGCCCGCATTGGGTTTTTCCGGGGACGATTGTCCAAAAATAACAGTGTCCCTTGTGTTATTGTCTCAGTTTATTTCAGTGCATGATCTGTATATTTGTGAACGCTGCAATAGTGTTTACTTCGATGTTTATGCAATTAAATAACTTGTTAATGTAAAGAACAAGTAGGAGATTGTAAACCAGTAATTACAGTAGGGGTTTCTAATGTGTTAGATTCAGGAATTTTCACAAAATTGACTTTACATAACTCAAAAATTAATATTTTTCTTTCCATATAAAGAGTTCAAATGGGACAATAATATGTGACAAATATTCTTCTTGAGTCAACAATATCTAGAAGCATGAAGAACGTGCTTAACCTAGACTTGAGCATGGTTAACAAATAAAAATATTTTTCTTCTTTTATATAAAATACAAATTGATACAAATACAAAGATAAATATGAAGACCGAACCTAGTTACTTTTCCAAGAAGTGTGCTAATTGTGTAGCATACCATCCAAACGCTACGCTATAAGCCTTCCTTATAAGTTCCTTAGCTACAAGCCATGGCTTGTCCATAGTGGGAGGGATGGTACTGTCCACAAATACACTTCTAACCATGGGAGTCTTTGGGAACAAAGGGGATGTAATTGTTTCAATAGTCTTTTTGGGTAGTCTTCTTCTTTCTCAGAGCTATAATATCGTCAGAAGAACTACTAGGGGTTTTAATAGGATTATTATCAAGAGTCACCAAAAGAGCAGTTATTTTGTTGTCTCAAATACTCTTTTCAAAGGGAATGAATATTAATGTTCAGATATCAAGGCTAACTCAAATCCTCCTCGACAACAGCGCCAGGAGAATGTTGCCTCCAAATCTAGTAGGTCTTGCGAGCAAGGGCTTGGCCAAGGGACAACATTGTGAGGTGCAGGCCCACTGTCACCACAACTACCACATTTTGTTGTTTAGTGGATTTTCACCACAAGGGAGGCTTCCCTTCATAGGTCACTTAATTGATATTCGAGTATAAGGCTTGGAGGTAACAATGATAGGCTAAGGAGAGGCATTCAAGTTAAAGATAAGGTTCAAACTATCAAGGACAACACAAAGCATGCCCTCCAAAGGCCTATCTAGGGCACAAGTGACTTGGGGTTTAATGAATAAGCAAGCTACAGTTTAACGAATAAGAAAGGAGAAAGATATTACAAAGGTGCAAAAGGACAAGAAAAGGCTTGAAAAGGTGAATATGATCAATATTTGTAACAACAAGCCTTCCAAAAGCCCTAAGTTAAAGCCTAGGGCTAGATTAGGGTTTTCCTACAGCTTGTGACATCAACACTAAAATGGAAAGATTCACCATGGAAAAAGGATGCTTTTGAGGCAATGAGTTACAAAACACGTATAAAATTCCTCCACAAGCCAATGCACTTACCCTAGTTAAATTTGGCACTAGCCCTAGCCTATCAACCTACCTCAAAGGGGTGAAAATTTGACAAAAGGGGGGAAATTTAAGTTTAAGAAGATTTTTATGGTGTGATCACCTATGTGGAAAGGTCTATGCTTGATCTTGGGTGATGGAGTCTAGAATGAGATCTACTCATGGAAAAATCAAACCCTATAATGGAGTAAGGGATTATGAAAATACCTAGTTTTCAAACCCTAGCTATCATTTTATGAGGGGATGAAGTCACTTAGCTAGTGATGAGGGAGCAATCATGGAGGCATGAGTTACCCTACTCAACCTACTTTTTCCACTCCTCTTGTCCGCCTTTTACTTCTTGATAATGCCCCGTAAGATAAGACAATTTATTGCCCATCAGGGTTGGGACATGCAAAGGTTTTGTTGCCATACAATATAGCAAGGCCCTAGGAGAAGAACCTATGGGACAACAACTAAACCAAATGACAACATAATGTCCCCTGCTTTTTACGGACTTTCACTGATGGAAGGAGTCCCAATAGGATAGGAATCACTTGAAAAGGGGAGGATCAATAATCTATGTGAAGAGATTACACTAAGCCCTTTCAAGGAGAGACTCAATTAAGATTTAATGGCGTAAAAAGGCTCTCCAAGCAAGACCTAGGGGGAAAATATAGATTTAGGGCTCTGTTACTGCTCAAACTAGCAGGGGACCTAAAGGGAATTCCTAAAGGGTCAAATGCTAGAATAAGGGCAACAAATGGAAGCCTAACCCACTATCACCTCAGCTAAAGCTCCCTACTATTTATGGACTTTCACTGATGGGAGGAGACCCAGTATATATGGAGTCACAAATGAAAGATAAATCAACAAGTGGATATAGAGTGACCCAAATAATCCCCTTCCAGAAGAGGTTGAAGAATAGAGCTTGCTTGCTTTCTAAGCAATGTACAATGTCTTCTAGAAGAGGGATGGGAGGATTTGAGGGTTAGGTTTAAGAAATATGACTTGTGAAAGAGTTTCCCAATCCCTAAAATCCTTGTTGGAATTGGTACCCGAGATGGTTTTTAAAGAATTATCTTTTCAAAGGAATGGGACCACACGAGACCAAGTGGACCCAGCCTAAGTTAGGAGGTAAGAGTTTAGCAACCAATGATGTTCTTAACCTAGATAAGGAGGGGGAAAGGATCAAAGAAATAATTTCCAATTAAAGGTGTTGAATTGATCCTATGAGGCACTAGCCTTGGGGATACTAGGGCAAAGTTTGATCTTGGAGCTAGGGCTTGGTTTTTCTCACAACTCCACCGTCAGAATGGCTTCAAAATTGGAGGAGGCCTTGAGGAGACACCAACACAAGAGAGGTTAGGAGATCAAAATTTTTAGCATAGTTTTAAAAAACGGCCGTTTCGAAACGGAAACGGCCGAGTTGGTCTATTCCATTGCCCTCCGGAGTGACTCGGTACAAAAAACGGCTCGGTTGGCCGAGTCAGCCATGACTTGACCGAGTCATCGCTGACTCGGCCAACTCGGTCGCTTCTCGTACTGACTCGGCCGAGTCACAAACAGCGGCCCGTAACCCACTAAAACAACAATTTAACATTATTTAATGAAATTTTAAGGGGTTTGCTGATTGGTTTGGACTTCAAGGTGTTTTATGAATTAGCTAAATGTTATTTGAGGTCCATTTCCCCCTCCCAAACCCTATTTAACACACTCAAATGCTCTCTACTATTGATATGCTATTCAAATTTCATGG